>JBBPDB010038052.1:0-11520 GCA_037974465.1 Brachypetersius altus | reverse complement strand
CTATTGCCATCTTAGGGAGTTTTTCCTTGCCACTGTCGCCGTCACTCTTGGCTTGCTCATCAGAGGCATTTCATTCATACACTCAATTTTATTTCATTTTGTGAAGCTGCTTTGTGACAATTACCCTTGTTAAAAGCGTTATATAAATAAAATTGAATTGAATTGAATTCAGATATCTAGAAAATGTACTTCACAAAATTGGCCTCACTATAAACCAAAAAAGTTTCCTAATCATTGTTTAGATATATCTATCTATACTTAATGGAGAAAAAAATCAGATTAGATCATTTCCTTTCATCAGGTTCGAATCATTGAAAAAAATTACCTACAAAAATGAATGAGACACCAGGCATGATTGACCATTAATGATATGATAAGAGTGCACAATTAGCCTTCTCTTTTTGTTTGAAATAGGCCTTCTCCCTCATCCCCAGATGCAATGCTAGCAACTATGTGCATCTGTTAGCTGGCATTGGCACTTAGTGTTGTCCTCCAAGCATGTTGAGCTGTGCAATATCAGCACCTGTCTAGTATCATGCTCCCACTGTTGGTAATACTGTGTGATCAAGTGGGTCCGTGGTAGCGGGTACACATGGACATGACTATGTTGGAGGGAAGACTGAGTAATCTTAATTACTCTCAATTTTGAAATGCTACAAAATTACATCATGCTTTTATTACAATGATTTAACACATCATTTTTTCACCCATTTATGCAAAAACTTACGCAAAAGCAAGTACCATGTTTTATATCTCCAGAGGAACACTGGTCTTTGTACAAGGGTCAACATTTTCTCTCAGTCGTGTCAGACCTGTTCAGTGCAGCAAGAACGGTGGATTTACAGGAGCAAGCATGATGCATTCTGGCTCCAAGACCTTTTTCACCAGAGCGTTTTCATAAGCCCAACAAGCTTAGTTGTGTAAGCATGTCAGTGTTCATGCTCACCAGTGTCACATATTAGCTCCTGACCCTCACAGCTCCTGTTGAGCAGAAAGTCTCTGAGGCAGAGAGATGGAAGAAAGGAGCCCGACTGCGAGCACTTCTTCTTTTAACCTCCATCTTGACCTTGAAAGTCCTCTTACGTTTTGCATTCTTCTTCATCTGTTTGCCTACTTGCTTCACACACTGATCAGTCATAACATTAAAACTACCTGACTAATATTGTGTGGATTTCTCTGTTCCTCTGACCCGTTGAGGCACGGATTTCAGAAGACAGCTATAGGTGTGTTCGTTTGTTCAGAGAGTTGCTCTGAGGTCTGCGAACACCTTGAACTCTGTGTCATGTTCCTCAAACAGTTTTTGTGGTGTGGCAGAGCTCATTATCTCGCTGAATGAGGCCAGACTCTCTAGCCTTCACTTCCTACGTGCATCAATGAGCCTCAGGTGCTTGTGACCCTGTCACTGGTTCACTAGTTTTCCTTCCTTCCACTATAATGAGATAATCAATGTTATTTTTTTCCTTTAACCTCGCAGTGTATTTGTGCTATGTCATGTGTTAATTATGCAAAAAGTTTGAAAACTCAGTGCAGTTCATTTTCTGAAGATCAATCATGATGGCAAAATTGGACTGACACACATTATTACAGTGGATTGACCCTTTAAATAAATTTGCCCATCTGTGGCTCTGTATAGTATTCACTGTAACAATGGAGTGCGTCTCCTGGTCCTGGCCTCAGGATCATCTGGTCTCTTTTAAAGGTCAGTCTCTGTGGTTTTGCTTCAAACGCAGATATGAACCGTTTCAGGCTTTCAGACGAAGTCAAAAGCCTGCCTGTGTGAAGCTATGCTAGTGGTAATAAATTGCCCGTGTGTGGGTGAAAGTTTTGCCTGAATCTGAAGCTGTGTGAAAAGCTCAAAGTCTCTCAATCAATCCCTCTTTCTGGTGCCCCAGCTAATGAATGGCACTAATTGATTAAACGCTGGTGGGAGGGGTGGGGTGGTTGGAGTGGTGGGGGTGTATGGTCCTTGGCCCGAATCCAGAGTGGTGTTATGCAAGGAAACTAGTGAAATAATACACCCCTAAAACTACTATATAAAAAAACTAATAGACACACAAACACACACATTCATAAACAAACACCTGGATACACCTGTATGCCCCCAGCATAGCCACACTTCAACACACCAAAAGAGACTCAGTTACATGCACAGACTGCACAGAATCACAGAATGAATGAAAAAGACTTATGGAAAAAACAAATGATTTGGTTCTGTGATGAATGGCACGCAATCCTTTTTGTTTTACACACACCTTAGAACAGAGTTGTCTGACTTGTAGTGCTTTTAAATGTTTTTCTTCTCATCTTTGGTTTTCCAGAAAGTCCATTAGACAGCTTCAGCCAATTCAAAATCCTGCTGCCAGAGTTCTAACCAAAACAAAGAAAGGGGAGCAGGTCACTCCAATTGTCAGGTACTTGAACTGGCTCTTAGTTTGATACAGAATTGGTTTCAAAGCATTACTCATTGTGTAGTCACTCAAGTCACTAAACATGGTGAAATGCTGTCCAACAAACTGTAGCTTTTAAAAGCTGGTTTAAAACACCTACCTTCATTTTAATATCCACACTTTTGTTGCAATTTGAATCTTCTCTTGATATTGATATTCTATGCATTATTGCATTTTGTGTTTTTATTTCACTTTTTACCCTTTTTTATTAACTATTCCTGTAAATCACATTGAATGGCCTTTATGTGTGATAATTGATCATATAAATAAATTTAACTTGAAACTTTACTTGACCATCCTTCTGTTTTATTTAAATTAAATATTTACTGATTTCAGTACTATTTTTAATCAAGTTTTATTTGTTTGGTAACTGCTCGTTGATTCAGATCACAGGTGAAGAAATTCAGGTTATGTATTCTCGTCCATTTTTCTTGTTTTTATTCCTTTGTGGATGTGGTGTATAAGTGCTGCGTAAACAAAGAGTTGTTATTATCATTCTGACAGCATGCAGGCAGGGACTGGTAGCAGCAGAGTGGTTGAAGAGACACTTCCACATTTGTGCCAGGATGTGAAGACAGCAGCGACACTTCTACTTTGGGGGTAAAGAGTGGGGGAGGGGGGTCGAGAACAGGAGAGAAGGAGAAGAAGATGTCAAAACACTTCACAAATCCCTGATGGTAGGATTATAAGGTGGAATGATCTTGGATATACTGGTGCACATGATTATACATTGACTTGAAAGCATTTAAAGATTTTCTTCATGCATTTAAGAATGTCCTCCGAAATGCTTTTCTTTCCTCTTTGGCCCTGTCTAGCTTTAACTTCTATAATATACAATATGATATGATTTCTAAAAATATTCCTTTAATATAATTCAATCAATGCCATTGTCAACTGTAAACTCTGTGTCCCACAAGACTTCATCCTTGAACCAGTTTTGTTTCCAATGTGTAGTAATCAGTCAGATCATTTCTATGGTTAATGTTTTATTTTTATAGGTTTATATTATTTAAAAGGGAGGTTGGGAAATCACTTAAACATAGTTGTGTTTTCTTCTAAAATTTCATATTCATCATATTTTTATGAGTGTAGCAAGAGCAAATCTTGGACAACACATTAAAATACATTATAAAGTCATATTTTTGAGTTCAGCTTCTCTAGCGCCTTGTATAAAAACCTGTCATGGTGAACAAAACAAGTTCCTTAGCGTTTGGGCATGCCTAACACTGCCAACTGCCAGACCTCCAGATCAGCTTTGGAGAATGTTTCCGACAGACGGTATGACACATATCCACCAAGGCCAATTATGACCAATTACTGTACAACATGCTGAGCTGTCTCAAACACGTTTTGACCTGATGGTGGGCAACTCTACAAAGAGGGTCAGCACCAGACAACAAGTAAATATTTGTAGATTTTCACATCATTGTCTTACATTCGTCTAATCTGCTGGGAGGACATTTTTTATTCATTGTTGCTGGCATTAAGCCCCCTTATAGATGTCTTTAGACTCTTGTGACTAGACGAACTGTGCTGATAGACCACAACTGGATGAAAGAAATGCTTCCTGGAAGCTTCCGTGTGAATGAGCTGCAGTACTTCACATCCATAACCAAGGTCACTGGTTCAAGACCCCATGTGGAGCAGTAAAAAAAACTGAGACCAGCAAGTGTTAAAATTTCTACAACTGCCCTTCAATGTTCTCTGTCATTCTCCCTTGAAAAGGGGAATTCAGTTCAAGCGTATGGTTTGGTGTAAACATTTTTGCTCTTGGACGAGGGTTCAGAGTGGCACCATAACCGCCTCTTTCTTTTTTCATAAAACTGCAGCAGAATTTTGGTTTTAATGGACGTTTTAAGGAATTTGTTCCATATAAAAATGTTTGGTGTATTTAAATTCAATGAGCAGTTTCTACTAAAAGCCTCATTTGCTCATGCTGGCCCTGAAATGGGAGATGCTCTTCAGATAAAAGCCAGTAATCTTTCTAGATGAATACCATGCAATTCAGAGGAAATCTGCAATAATTCAAAATGATTAGCTGGTTCGTAGATCCATGATATTGACCTATACATAAATAGAATATAAACATTTTATTTCTCTTGATTACATAATGAAATGCATAAAATGTATTTTTAGATCATTTTATTTCAGGTCTGAGGTTCCATTTCCTGTTTATATGCAGTCTTCCTTCATATGACGTCTGAATATTTCTCATGTCTAATTTTGCATTTTATTTTTGTTCATGTATAAAATACTGCTTAATAAGCCTGTAACAACCACTTTTTTGCTTCTTTTATAATTTATTTAAAAACTGACCATCAAAGGAATCTGATTGTGGAAGAAAATATGTCATTTTACAATATCAATTTTAACAACCATTACAAACCACACCTGCAACAGTTAATTATACCATAATTACAATTTTTACATAATTTTAAGGGGCGGGTAATCACACCAACACGTCTTTAAAAACACCCAACAGAAAACTTTTCTTCTTTATTGTACCCACAGGTTGTTTTTGCTAAATGTTTTTGGGAAAGGGGTGGAAAAGTGCAAAAAAAAAAAACCCGTCAGACAGTGCCAAAGAAGGATTCAAAAACACAAGACATGAATGAAGAACAACTAAAAGATGGAGGCAGTCAAAAAAGGAAAGATTGTATATCATAAAATTAACAAAAATTATTTAAAAAAATAATTCCAAGAGAAATGCATATTTCTTTTTACAAAACGTTTTGTCCTCTATTTTATATAAAGTATAGAGGGTAGGCATAAAGTGCAACTCAAAAATTGGGCTTGGGGTGGTACCTTATTTAAGACCTTGTATAAAATTTCACATTTTTCAGTTTGTTTTTTGTTGTCAATTTTTTCAGTTTTTACTGGAGGAAATACTTCACAAACAACAAAAAATAATATGTACATTTATAATTTACGCAGTCCAAACCCATATTTTATTATGATTTATTATTTACTATTAAATGTTATTAGTGGTTATTTTTTGCCCGGCTCCTGATCACTGTGTTCATCAGTGAAACACACGTCCACGTCACTGTCCTCCTCCTCCTCACTTTTCCTTCCTATCTCTTCCTCCTCTTCCTCGCCCTTCTTGATGCTAGCGGGCGCGCTCGCTGTGCTGGGCCGCTGCCCTGGATGCCTGGACTTCACGTGTCTCTCCAAGTCTCTCCGTCTCACGAGCACCTTGCCGCAGTGGTCGCACCTGTAGGGAGTGTTGCCCTCCGCGTGAAGCCGGATGTGCTTGTTGAGGTTGCTGGGGTCTCCAAATGGTCTGAAGCACACGCGGCACTTGAGGGGCTTGTAGCCCGTGTGCGTGCGCATGTGGATCTTTAGGCCGTATTTGCGCGAGTACAATTTTCCGCAGTAGAGGCACAGATGGCCCTTCTTGGGCTTACCCGGGGCGCACGAGGAGGCTCGCAAGGACGTCTCGCGGCCCTTCATGACGTCATCCTCGGCCGTCGCCGTCGTCATCATCATCTCCGACAAGCGACGTTGCGCGTGAACGGCCACGAGATCGCGCTCAAGCCCTCCACCTGCGGCCGCAGCCGCCGCAGCGAGCTGCCCAATGTCCGGCGCAAGCGAGGGCGCGCTGGCCAGGTACGGCACAGCATCCGGGTACCTGAGAAGCCCCCCCAGGTGCAGTCGGAGGGGGTAGCAGGGCGAGCCGTACAGCAGCTCGCCTCCATACACGGTGAACGGCACGAGCGGCATGCCACAATCAGCACCCCCGCTGAGACCCCCGGGATACGACTTCCCGCCCTCCAGAGACGAGGAGAAGCGCTCGAAAGGTGCTGGGGGATGGGGAGGTGGAGGGTACCGTGAAACCGGCGGGTGAGGAGGATGAGGGTGAGGGTGAGGATGCGGAGGATGGTGCACGCGGCTCTCCACGTGCTTGAAGGCGGACGGCGGTGAAGACGTCATGACCGTCGTGGAGGTGCTAGTCTGCTCGTCGTGGTTTAAGTGGGGCAGGAACGGGAAGGCACGAGCCACCGCGCCCCCACTCTCGTGGTGCCCACCTTTGAGCGAGGGCTCCAGCAAGGTGCGCGTGGGCCTTGGCTTCACGTCCACTTCGCTGTCCTCCTCTCGAACCGAGAGCGCGAGCTTGGAGAGTCCCGCCGGTCTGAAGGCCGAGCGCGCGCCAGGCTGGAAGCCCATGTGGTGCAGGAGCAGTAGCGAGGAGGCGGAGGAGGAGGATGATGTAGATGAAGAAGATGATGAAGATGAAGCTGAAGAGGGCGTCACGTGCTGCCTGCTGGAGGTCACGCTCATGTCCAGCGCGCCGTCCTTGGTGGGGAATGCTGGGGAGGCCGCAGGGCGCGCACCTGGCTCAGGGCCCCCCGGGGTGTCCCCGGACTTGGGTGAGCGGTTGAGGGTCTCCGGGCCGCGAGCCTGCGAGCAATGAAAGTGCACATGCGCCTTCAGAGTATTCGGATAGCGGAACATCCTCCAGCAGTACCAACAGATATACCTCTCTTCACCTGGAGAGAGAGAGAGAGAGAGAGAGAGAGAGAGATATTAGGACACATATGCATTTAAATGTCAATATACATTCTTATGCAAGGCAGCAGAATCATTTTACAAATGTAACATAATTTAATAGTTTTTTGTGTACTACACATAAAAGTTTTTTTGTGTGTTATACAGAAAATATCATTTTTCTTGCTGCAGTTCAGATTGGAATCAGGACAACTTCTTCAGCTTTATTTTTACTGTATAACGGCCTTTTAAAGACTTTTGTCTGTTGTATACACAATTAAACAAAAGCCTGAAATAAATTTCACTCTTCAGAAGCAACCTTCTTTAAGCATTTTCTTGTGTAATAAAAGAAAAGAAAGTAAGAGTGGAAGAAGGAAGAAAAACGAGAGAAAAAAAGAAACGAAGAAACAAGAAAGAACAGAAAGACGATAGAAAGAAAGAAAGAAAGAAAGAAAGAAAGAAAGACAGACAGTCAGAAAGAAAGATTACAGAAAGACAAAGGGCGAATGAATTAAAAAGAAGAAAACAACCACACAAAGGAAAAGAGAAAGAATAAATACATTTTGTAGCGAAAGAAAGACAGAAGGATAGAAAGAAAGAATGAACGAACAAAAGAAAGAAAACATGAAAAAAGAAACAAGGAACAAGAATAAAAAGAAAGGGTGAATAAATGAATGAATGAATTAATGAAAGAAAGAAACAAAGAATAATACATTAAGAACGAAATAAGCATAAAGAAGAATACAAAAAAGAACGAAAGAAAGTTAGAGGGAGAGATTGAAACAGTTAATATTGGATTCAGTGCCGCTGATATTGAATCTGAAATATTTGTGTGTGCGTGTGTGTGTGTGTGTGTGTGTGTGTTGACACCAGTTGAGTGTGAAAGTGTATCTGATGCTTTAGAAGAGTTTAATACTGCCACCCAAAAGAGCAAAACCCAATAACCCTGACAAACAGGGGGATTTTCACTCTCTCCCTCTCACTCGCTCCCTCTCTTTCTCCCTCTGCCTCTCTCTCTGCCCGTGGAAGTGACAGCAGCTGTTGCTTGAAATCGTAAAAACAAAGGGGCTGCTCTGCTCCATCTGTTGGGGCAAATCAGGGCCAATAATAATCCCACAATAAAAGTTTTGGCATTCAGACCCCAACAAAGCCGGTGTGTTCCGGCTAATGGAGCGTGCAGATCACCTCACTAACATTTATTCACTAGCGAACGCATGAATATGAATGGCCGCGCGACATTTGTTAACCTCTGTAAGGCAACAGAGACTCTTCATCACACACATGATTATCAGGGAGAGTCTTTAGAACCCTCCCAGGGCCCACGAGGACCCCGGCACTGCAGCACGAGCTTCAAAAGCTGTTAAAAATAAATGATTGGAAGTTAATAAAGTCAGCCCGGTGTTAATGCTGAGGACTTTGAGTCAACAGGGTCTGTTGATTTATTTACTGATTTCGTTCGTTCTTAATTTCGAGTTCTTGTTGTGTTTGGGTTCTAAGAGGATTTAGCTCGGATTAAGACACTAATACGGATTACATTTGTAATTTTGCTGGTGGGAACATAATGAGTAAATTAAAAACAAACCCACTCAAGGCCGCGTTCTTTTTGCTTGTTTTATTCGTTGTTTCTTTCTTTCTTCTGTTTTGTTTCATGATTTTGTTTATTGATTTATTAAAGTGTGTAAGTTAGCCGGTTTTATTACATTATTTGTTTTACTCTATTCCTTGTAATAAAATCCTGTCATACACTTTATTTAGGAGTGGGTTTGTTTTTAATGTCTATGACTTTACTTCATTACCCAATGAAATTATACCATCATAATAAATAAAGGTTTGCAAGTGCTTAATTTCTTTATTTTTATGACTTTATGTGCGTTTGTGAGTGAAGAAGCCATTTTTTATTTTGTCATTCACTTTCGGAATTTAACATTTACGTGCACCTAGGTCAAACGAAACAAAACGATTAATTATTAGTGATAAGAATCATATGAGCATAAGCATTTTTAAATATATATATATAGTTTAATTTAACAAATTTATTTATCACAGTGGACCAATCGGTTTAGTTTCAATCAGGGAAACGTTTCTACCTTTTTTGTTTTTCATAAACTATAAATAGTTTAGACGGCAGACCTGGGGCTGTTGCCCCTCACTGCAGTATTTTCAGTCTCACACAAAATAAAAATCTCTCCGAAAATGGCCATTTATAAAAGCTCTCAAAGACGAAAAGACTGTCTAGAATCATTTTCGAAGGTTCTTTGAACATTTTGGTTGCTTAAGGAAACTTTCAGACGCTATGGCTGTAAACGAGGAGTTCAGAAACACTGGAAATTATGGGAAGGTCCAGAAGTCTAAACCTTAATTTTTAAAGAAAAAACATTTAAAGACCCCCCTTTAGGAACCCACCCATTGTTGATCATGGCTGTTTAACTAAATATTTGAGGTCCACCTTGCAATGGCTCTCCTGACCCCTTGAACACTGGGGGTTAAAGGTGAATGAGTGGCCAATGAGTGTGGCAACTGGTGGTTTTCTGACCTTTCTCGTCGTGTGTGGGGGTGGCAGTGGTGGGTATGTGGTACCACTGTGCCAGGCTGTTGGAATACCACACACTCAGCTCCTCTCCAGCCTGGATCTCCCTCAGCACGCGGTAGAATATCTGGCACGAGAAACGCATACGCTGTAATACTAATATACATTATATGTATTGTTTTGATAATAATATATATTGTTTTGTGTATATATTTTTGTGTATATATACATATATAGTGTCTTACCTGTCCTCCAGGTAGGTCTGACACTGCCTCCAGGTTCTGCTCGTGGCTGTTTCTGGCCGCCCTGATGAGTCCGATCCACTCTGAGACTGACCGGCCACTATCATCCACGAGCTCCCCACGGACAAGACGCACCTGCACGAGGAAATAAGGGGGCACTTATAATCACAATGTAACACACAAAACAATTCACAAGATAACACAGAGTATAATACACAAAGTATAACACACAATACAGAACACACATTATAACGCACTATACAACACACAGTATAACACACAATACAAGACATAATATAATTCACAATACAACGCACAAAAAGCATAGAGTATAACACACGAACTAACGCACAAGATAACACACAATAAAAAATATAGAGTGTCATAAACAATATAAAACACAGTATAACACACAATACAGCACATAACAAAACACTATATAATATGATATGACAACAAATATCATAATATATAATATAGCAACAAAGCAGACAGGTTTAAATCCAGTAAAACTCTAATATCATTGTAATCATATTGAAATGAGAAAATTACAATAATGATCGCAAACGAGTTTGATGTAAAAAGAGTCAGAAATAAATATGCTAAAAATGAGCTGTGATCAGAATTAAAGTCACCAAAATGGATTTTCACAAAACGGGAATCGTCTCTGAAGTCACAGCAAATATTTAATAATTCTGTATAATTTCATATATTAATTTGTATTAATATTTTTAAACAGATTTTTCATATAGTTTTTCATCCATATTTTTTTATGGTTTTGCATTTAAATCCCAGCACGTGTCTACTCTAATGTCCTCACGTTTACATTCAGCGATTTTTCAGCGATTTTTCAGCGAGTCTCTTTATTCTTTTAATTCGGTCTCATTCATTTCGTTTTAAAATATAAACTGTGAAAAGTGTTAAAAAGGTCGAAACGTTCAGTTTGTTTGTGGTTCTTGGCGGTTTGGTGAAGGCCAGATCGTATCCCCTGTGGGTAATAAGGCTCTACCAGGCGTGTAATGTGAATTTTGGTTGTTCTATTAAAGCCGAATAAAACAACAGTAATAAATAAATCAACACTGAATTATTTTCACGCAGGTTTTATGATAAACGCGCGTTCCTAATTCAGTGCAATTAATTAAATGTGAATTAAAGCGCGTGTGCACCTGATGAGCAGCGGGAGCTGGCAGTGTACCCCTCGCCCCCCATACCCACCCACCCACGGCGGGAGCGCGCACAGCGTTATATTAGAAAAGAAAATAATAATAATTCAAAACTTATGTAAAGAGAAAGAGCGAACGTCAGAGATAAAGAGGAACAGAAAAAGAGAGAATGAGAAATAGAAAAAGAGAGTTATTTTAAAAATAGTATTAAAATGTTTTCATACACTTGTCATCTCAAATAAATATTTTGCGGCCAAGTTTAGATTCTCCTATATTTAATTACAGATGAAAAGTTACTGATTTTTAATTGTTTAACTGTCTATTTAATTAAACAAATCGTTTTGTTTTGTACCCATTTCCTAATTGTTGGATTTTATTTCAAAACAAGTTAGAAGTAAAACTTTAAACCGGTTTATAATAATCTGCTTTAGCCTTGCGCTCTACACATATAATGTGCGCAATGTGTGAGTCTCCCTGGCGCTTCCCGTTCCCCGTGTTTGACTGACAGCAGTGAAGATGAAGATGCATTAAGTGAAAACGATCATTAAACCAATTTAAGAATAAATCACGTCACTGTTGTTATTATTATTATTATTATTATTATTGTTGTTGTTGTTGTTGTTGTTGTTGTTGTTGTTGTTGTTGTTGTTGTT
>JBBPDB010038041.1:0-11521 GCA_037974465.1 Brachypetersius altus | reverse complement strand
TCTCTCTGTCTGTCTGTCTGTCTGTCTGTCTGTCTGTCTGTCTGTCTGTCTGTCTGTCTGTCTGTCTGTCTGTCTGTTTTTCCCACTGTGTCTTACACACCCCCATCTCTCCGTCTCTCTGTCTCTCTCTGTCTGTCTCTCTCTCTCTCTCTTTCTCTGTGTCTTACTTTCTCTCTCCCTCTCTCAGCAGAAAGAGGTGGTGCAGGAGTTGGAGTATCAGATCAGTCTGTTAAACAGTGAAAAAGAGAGTTTGGCCGAACAGATAAAGAAACTACAGAGGTAAGCTATGAAACTCCTGTCTTTCTCATGATCTACTTTTAGGTTTACAGAATATTTTAAAGGGCCTATTTCCTCCATGTATCTTACATTTTATTTTCTCATATAAGATCCACTTATATGTGGTTGTATGTACTAAAACAGCCTAATTCATTTTACACTGATCATTTCCCAACACATCTTTATCCCTTTCCATTAAAAGGCTTTATTGTTTCTACCATTAAGAGTGATGTCACAAAAAAAGAATTATGTTCATGTGTCTGTGTACTGTTTCTTTGAGGGTGGATCTAAACTTCTGGCCTGTGGTTTAAATGAAATACAGTATTATTTTAGACTTTATGTTATGTATGTTTTATTTAGGTATAAGTGTGAGTAAGACCACATTGGTGGTGTGTTTGATTTGTGTTTGTGTATGTGATTCACAGTGAGATCCAGGATCTCCAGAGGAATGTGTCGTCTCCTCTGAATGCCCCGGCGGAGTGCGAGGACACTAAAACGGGGTTCCAGTGCGAGAGGAGTCTAGACAACGGGCAGTATCTGGACATACGGGGGGTCTCTGAGCCTGATGCTGCTGCAGAGCCCAACCTAAACACTACCACCACTCCCACCAGCACCAACACCTCCACTACTGCAACCACTACTGACCATGCTGCTGAAAACTCCTCCCCCTCCACACAAGCTCACAGCAAGTTCAAAAGCCCCTCACAGCACAGCAAAGGCCCTGTGCAGTTCGACCAACCCAACAGGTAACACTCACTGAACACTACTGTTGGAGCCCTGTCCTCCAGCCTCACACTGGGTCTGATTTTTAAACCAGTATTCACTGTGAATGGTGTTCCGTGCTTTTTTTGTGGTTTAAAGGGCAAAACTGCACAAATATTTAGTTTAGTTGAGCCAAACATGTCCTATTTTTACGCTATTTAAAAACAACAGTCCTTACTTTAACAGCTCCCGTCCTTTTGAACTCTTAAACCCTCGCAGCACGGATCTGTCCTAGTAGCCCAACAAATGGTAAATTGTCATCGCACAGTTCATACAGAACTCCTCATACAGAGGAGGGAAAACCCGCAGAGGGAAGGGGTCTGGAGAGGGCCCGAGTGGCAGCACGTTTAGGTGGACAAACACCGGTTCTAGACTGTTTTACACTGATTATATTTACTGAAATCAGAGTTTAATGGTAGTCTGAGTTATAAGGTTTAATGGTTAACAGTCTGGACCCTTTACTTGCCACTCCAGTTGGGGGCTCTCGGGGGTGGGCGTTGTCGCAAAGTGCATGATTAGCCTGTCTTTTCTCTGTAAACAGTAATTTAGCTTTAATTCTTCTCACACAGTGGTCATTATCATGCCCAGTGGGATCAAATTTAAAATTTAATGTACTACGTTCAGCAACTTTTGCTTTCAGCAAAACAGCAACTGTGCATTAAAATGTGCAGTTTATTCTGTGTAGAGGATGTGGATTTTCCCTTAGAAAATAAAAAAGTATTCTGATCAGGAGGCCACAATTTTTGCCTATGACTGTAAAACATATAGGAATATAACACAAAAATTATAACAATATAAATGCACCCTGTTGCATAGTTTTGGCCCGCTGTGGAAGAATCCCTAGGCCTGGGAACCTCTGCCTCACTGAGCAATTTTTACATTTTTTCCACGCTCCTAATGGAACACACCTGACCGGACTGACGTGGCTCTCAGGAGTAGCTGAACGGAGGAATCAGGTGGATTTGATTAGTGCTGCAATAAAACTCTGCAGGAAACATTTTAAGATTTATTTCTGCCAAGTGTTGCTTTCGTACCCACATTATCACAAGTTTATTAGTGCATTGTTTCAATATTGGGGGTTATCGCTATTTATTACTATTTTTTTATTAGTGTATCTATCTGTCTGTCCCTCTTTATATCCATGTCATCTGCTTCACTTGGTGAATGGGTTAAATGCAGAGGAACACTAGGGGTGAACAACAATATGACGATATAAGATCGCGAAGATGATCTGTGTGCTGACGATCTGCCAAATCAGAGAGATCGTAGGATCGTCTAAATAGACAACATTCCATCTGTCTATTACGGTTCTATGCTCTTCCTAATTTTTTTTTCCTCAGCCAAATCACACTATTTGCTAGTCTGCTTAATGCCCGACTTTATAGAAACAACTGTCATGGTGCAGTGCTTTGAAGGGAAGGGGCGGACGCCAAGGCTTAAGGGGGGAAGTTATGGTTTTAATCAAGGTGCGAGTAGCAAACACAAAACAAGTCCAACACAGACAAGGCAGAATGTCCCAAACTCAGGCTGACTCTGCAGAATGCTTAGCCGGCAGAGGCACTACAGTTTCTCAGGTACTTCACCAGTCGCAGACAGGTGGATAAGGTTTCTCGCTAGACCGGCCTAAACGTGGCACGGTAAACACATAAACATACAGCCCCTCTAGGTGAAACAAAAAGGTACAATAGGAGCACAAAATACCAAACATCAAACAGAAAAGACAAAGCAGAACTGAGACTCAGATCGGAACGCTTGTGCTTCAGAAATACAAGAGGTGATCACACACAGTCTGGCCAGACCAGACCAGTCAGAAGCCCCACCGAGATCCTCAGGTGGACTGTAATACAAAGGCCAGAATCAGAGAGTGGATCACCAGGTCACTATGCACGAGCCTGAGGGAGTGGGAAACAGATAAGCATTAGTTCAAGACAACAGCTCACAAAAGGACAAGACAACCACAGAGCAAGGCAGACACTCCACATGAGTAGACAAGTACGGACACAGTGAAACTGGGGCCGGACTGGAGCTTATAAACACTGGGGGAAACGAGGACCAGGGGAGACTAATAACGACATGGGGGTGACACAAACGGAGAAGCCGACTACTAGGGTACTAGGGGAAGGGAGGAAGGAGGGATTTGGACAGCAGACCCGTGGACGGGAAAACACACCTGAAGACGAGAAAAATGACGCAGAACTAATATTCAGGGGAAGACGAGGGGCGGACACGGGAAAGGGGCGGGACGGCCGTCACAACTACCAATAACATTAAACTATTACTAAGCAACATATCTAAAAAAAGTCCTCAGCTGGCCTTCTCAGATTTGCTTTAAACACAAGAGATAATGTCATTGTGCTCAATAGAGTTAGAATAGAATAAGTTTTGGCTTGAATAGGCTGTAGCTTCAAAATAAATGTCTGTGAAATATTTAAACTGCTGCACATCTGTTGCACACTATGAACAATAATGTTACTGAAAATATGAAGCAAATCTACAGCGATCAGAATATCTAATAGGGTGTAGGTCCCCCATGTGCCATCCAAACTGCTCTGACCCATAAAAGGAAAGATCTCTGTGGTATCTGACATCAAGATGTAGCAGTAGATCCTTCGAGATTCTCTAAATCCTCATGTTTCTAACACATCAGCTTTAAGAATGGACCATTCACTTGCTTCCTAATATAACCAAGGTTCCACTGTAACAAGATAATTCATGTTATTCTGTGTGTTTCTAGTGTGCTTCAGGGAGCTGTGTGGCTTGTGTTGGATGCTACATGTGCGTGACCAGCTCACTGTTTCCTGCAGAAAGTACCAGACTGCTAGGACCAAGTCCCAAGGCATTCAGGTGCAGTAGACAAAAACTGGTTTGAGCATTAATGCTCCTTTTTAGCATTAAGGTTCCAACCAATTTTTAAGCTATTATAGGTTATAATAAGTTGATAATATTCTAGAAGAGGGCAATCCGTTCTACAGTTTTCTACATGCAGCACTTTGTGTTGCAGGTTTCAGATGTCAGTGTGTCCGCGCTGTGTGAGGAGGCACTGCGCTGGGCCTGTCGCCTGCTGCCTTTTTCTCACTTCCTTGGTGCTGAAGAGACACTGCAAGACTTGACCCTCAGCTTGGTGGCTGAACTGCCTCCTGTTCCACTGGTAAAGATCAGAATATTGGAAGCTCTGCGACTGTCCCTCAGTACCTTAAGCCAGTTCCTGATCTCCTCTTTGCTTTTTTTTTTCTCTCCAATGACCAGGTAGCAGAGACGCTGGTCAGGATGTTTCCAAATGAGGTGGAATCTGTGCGAGTACCACTGCGTGACAAGTACAGCTCGCTGATCCATAAATTAGGACCGTGCACAGTGGAGTCCTCAAAACAAGGTTTAACACAGTCATTAATTTAGGATTAATGTGAAATGACTGCATCACATAGAACACTGGATACAGGGCTGTTTGAGTTCAGGCTGGAGGGAGATTTCTTCCCTGGCAGTGGGTTTGGGTTGTGTTGCAGTTTGTTTGTTTATATATCACTTATCTGTACCATTATATTTATTTACAGCCATACAGCCAAGCAGTGGGGAGGAGGAAGATGAAGGAGAGACTATGATGCTGCTGATTCAGGACCAGCGGAGGCAGCGGTTCCGTGAGGAGCGGCGCTTGGCAAAGTATCTGGCCCCACTGGAGCGACATCTCTGGGAGAGAGATGAAGAGGCCGACAGGGGAGGAACTCCCATGATATTAAGCCGTTTCTCTTTAGGCACTAGCTTGAGTAATAGCACACTGACGGACTACGAGCGACCCCTAAGGAGCAGCGATGGGGACACTGCCGACACATTATCAGAGCCCCTTTCCCCAGATTTGCAGCCCCGGCGACTTTACAGGTACTTCCTCCGCTGTCATTGCTGTTAAATCTACCCTCCTCACCCAAACTCTGCTAATTAATTACATGCGCATAAATGAAAAGGTCCTCCTATAGTAATAAGACATACATAAGTATGGCTAATAATGGCATGCACATACACCAGTTAAGTCTGTTGCAGTGTAATACAGTATATTTGTATTTTATACAGCAGCAGCAAAAAAAAAATCGTAATCCTAATATTAACTGCTCAAACTGTTTTAAAGTAGCATTGTGCTCTATTACTGTTGCACCTTAAGATTAACAGCTCTATGAAAAAAAACTTTTATTATTGTTTGTCCAGCTCTAAGTCATTCGAAACTCAGGACACACTGGACAGATCGAAAAAAGAAAAAAAAGAAGATGGAAGTCCCAAGTCTGTGAGCAAGGGACCAGCTCAGGTGTCAGTTACAGACCAAGGAGCCGACGACGGCCCCTCCTTACCGACAGTGGGAACGTGGGTGTTTGAGCTTGAGGATGGAGAGTACCTCTGCTTTTTAGAGCTTTTCTTCAGCTACGTGTTGGAGAAAGACAGTCTAGACACAGAGGGGTCAGAGCTGCCTCTGCTGAGCAGCTTTTCGTCACGGCTGCGAGACCGAGAGCTTCTTTCAGACACCTTTGACATGCTGACCACACTGAAACGACACCAGGCTGGCAGGAAACGGGATGCCCTGCTCCCTGTGTTTCGTGCTGGCCATTGCTTTCACATGCTTCCAGAAACTCCTGAGCCTCCCCCCTCGATTGGTAACACGCCGTCTTTCCTCAGTGAAACACGCACAGTTCGAACTAGCACGGCTGCTCGACCCCCCCCAAGGAAGCAGCAGGGCTTGTTCAGTCTTCTCCAGCAGGGGCGCCCAGCCCCTAGTGAGACGCCGCCCAAGGGGTCCTTAATCAGTGTAGAATTGAGCCCTGTTCAGAACTCATTCCCATGGGCCACACAAACAGAGCATTGGTCCTTTAAGACGGTCTCCCACCCTGATGTTGACCTGCAGTTGGAGCTGGATTCCAAGCTGGAGGCCCAGTTTCCCAGATTGGGCAGGCTGGTGGAATGGATGCTCCGCTGGGCAGACAGAAGTGTCCTAGCCACTCAGCCGAGCAGGAGGAAGTCAGAGGGTGGCAGCGAGCCTGTAGTCATCAGGGCGAAAACCACAGCTCCTGCTGTGGTCTTAGCTCTTAGACTGCTAGAGCAGAGGTATACTGCTGCCCTGATGGGAACTGACAAGCGCTGTGCTCAGCTTAAGGTAAGCCAATCTTAGTGACTTGAAATCTTAGTGACTCTTGGAACATATATTGACATGCTTCTGTATTATATAATGTGTGTCTGTTTCTGTGTGTGTGTATATATATATATATATATGTGTGTTTGTATTTGTGTATATATGTATGCTCTTTGCGCGGGTTACGTTCCAAGACCACCCGCATGTAGTGAAAACTATTTGTCCTCGGGCAACCCAGCACAATGCCCGAGGGGGCATTCAAAAAATAAGAGACTGCATCATCTTTTTTCTGGTTATTACTTTTGTATTTTGTGGAAGTGTGTAAAATGTGCATGTCTCTATTGTTTTATACGCTATTGACCACACTTATACGCTACTGACCAAAGTTTGAGATTTTTCAAATAATACATATAAATAATTTATTATACCTTGGAAATGTTAAACTACACGACACTCTTACGTTATTTTACAATTGCAAGAATTAAAATAGTGATGCTAAGAGCACAGTGTGTGCATGTGTTTCATTCCATCAGAAACAGCAGAATCAGGAGTGAAGCTGCAGGAATACAGACCATAGAAAAGCTGCTATACAAACACTACTGCGCGTGTGGAGGTGGCGGTAGCTCAGTGGGTAGGATACTTGCCTCTGGACCAAGAGGTCGCAGGTTCGAATCCTACCTCCAGCACACCACCTCTGGGTCCCTGAGCAAGACCCTTAACCCTAAGTTGCTCCAGGGAGAGACTGCCCCCTGTAGTTGCAGAATGGAAGTCGCTTTGGATAAAAGCGTCTGATAAATGCCGTAAATGTAAATGTGGAAGCGTTTCTTATTTTTTACACACACACACACACACACGCACACTGCAATAATTCAGAAAAAATAGCTATTCAGATCAGCCAGAGTGCACAGTGCTGCAAATTGAACAGAACAAAAGGGAAAAGTGGTCTCTTATTTGTATATATCAGAAGAACAAAGATTTATTGTCTTGAAATAAGACCATTTTAGTTGCTGTCACGCGAGAGTCCCATTGGGCAAGGTAAGGAGAGTACGAACCACGGCAGGCGTCCATAATACATATAACGAAGTTTATTACTAGCAAACACAAACAGGCACGGGGGCCAAACAACAGACTAGTATGACAGGGCCACGCAAATGAGACGAAGGGTAGAGAGAGGGCGTGTGAGTGTATGTTCTGGTGAGGAACAATAGGAAGAGGAAACTATATATACAAGACAGACATAACGAAGGACCAATGGGGAAACAGGAGGAATTAGGAAGGGAGCAGGTGGAGGAGAACATTGAGGCAATTAGTCGAGAGACAGATAAAGTCCAGTGGCGACATCTGGTGGGTGAGAGAAGAACAGTCCCAAGATGTAACTGACAAAACCATGCAATTAATCACAATTAAACATTTTAATCATTGCCCAACATTAACAGAAAACTGGTCTCTCTGGTTAAACCTGATCTGAACTCCTGACCACACACAGGTAAACACACACCGTCCACACACTTGTCCGCCCTTCCGTCTCATGCTGGTCCAGTGATTGAGCCCCAGGCGGGTTAGAGGGGCCTGATTCAGGCCCGAGGTGTGTTTATTTAGCTGAAGCCCCGCCCCTCTGTGTGTGAGAGGGTCTCTGTGTTTGAGGGTAAACTCAGGAACATCTGCAGGAATAGAGAGGGACGCGCACACACACACACACACACACTCAGACAACCACACACACTCTATCACACACATACACACAAACTCAGCACACACACACACTCCCACATTCTCCACCACTGTGCACCTACACCTTACACTACACCCATTTTAATGTATATAAAACTACACTTAAGGTTCAAAGTTCAAGCTTATTTATTGTCATCAGCTGCTGTGAACACTTACAGAGTGAGACGAGACATTTCTCCACGGACCAACAAACAGCAACGTACAACATTCAACAGAGTGCAGGTTACAACAAATAGTACACTGGTTATTCCATAACCATTCTTATGGTTATGCTACAGCCATGTTTATGGCTGCATGACGGTCATTCCTGTGGTTGTGATACATCGGTTACATTCACTTCCTTTTTTACATCCATTTCCACAGCTATGGAGCTCTAACATCCATGGAAATGTGTTTTAATGAGTTGTGAGATCATCCATTAGCTGTTCAAACCCTGAATAAAGAAGATGCAGTTCAAGTTGTTTGATGAGTTTAATCCACCCTGTTAGCACTTACTATCAAAATAAAATCTACAGTGAAGATCATTTATTACAAAATTAAACATGTTTTTTACATCTATATGTTCAGGGAAATTCCAGCTTTAAAATCTACAGCTTACTCAGCTGGGGGAGGACGGGGGAGGACGGGGGGGTGGGTGAACATACAGCGAGGAAGAGGAGGTAAAAAGTGGAGGATGGGGGAGAGAGAGAGAGAGTGTGAGAGAGAGAGAGAGAGAGAGAGTGAGAGAGAGAGAGAGAGAGAGAGAACAAACCCAGGCTTTATACCGTGATATTATTTTAATCTCGGGGGCCGCTGCAGTGTAAGCAGCTGTGGGCCTTTGGGCTGCACTTCAGTCGGGACGGGTCAAAGCCAGCCTTGTCTGGACCAGCACCCGTTAAACTGCTCATTAAGTTCACACCAATAAAGACTGGACAAATAGAAGCACCTTTGAAATGCATATATTTTCATTTGCAAAGAAGAGAGGGGTGTTTTTATACATACAACTCTGATTCCCATAAACATCCCCAACCACAGCTCTTCATTCCTGCCCCATCACCACTCACTTTATATATACACCTACATACCTATATGTGTGTGTATTAGCACAAATCACCCCTTACCGATGTATATATATATATACAGTATATACCAATTTACTAATATATTATATATTATTTTATTATGAATCGATTATATCATTTAAGTTTTTTGGACTACTAGATGTTGTGGTAGCAGTATTAATAATTATCATTTACATTATACATTTTAATTCCATTATTTTTAATGAATCTTTTTTTTAATAAAATGTTAATTTTCAAAAAAATTTGTTTCACTTCATTTTTCATTCATGTTAGAAAAACCCCAACTCACAGGACAGCAAGCACATGTGTTATTAAACTTTATTTATACAGATAGTCCCTTTGAGACTAATTCAGTGTGTTCGAAATCGTGCACTTGTGCACTTTTAGTACGCAATTTTAGTGCGTAGTGCGCTCACACTGAAAACCAAGCTAAAGCTCAGTGTACTGAAAGAACCCGGATGCTGCACCGAAATTGGCCAGAAAATGCAGTGCAGAATGATGGACACTATGCACACTAAACGGGTGCCATTTTGACCACATAGTGGAAGGTGTGGGACTTTCAACATGTTTTCGAGTTCGATAATGGCGATAAACAGTGAAATACAAGCCCAAGCGGAGGCAGCTGGTTCGTATAAACGTAAGTAACGTTAATAAAATGATTTTACTGATGTACACTGCAGTAAAACCAGCAGATATTTTGCAGGGATGGAGAATCACGAGCAAATGTTAGTGCAAAATGTTAGTGTTCCGTTTAGGACAGCACTGACCCACAGCAGTGCGCACTACAGAAAGCAGTGCACAGTGCGCACTATTCCCTAAATCTCAGGGCACTGACAAAAGTGCGTGATTTTGGACACACCCCATGTCTCATTTACAGGAGAGACCTGTTCCTGACAAACAAATTAAGATTACAACAATAAAAGAAACAATAAAATAGTTCATTTTGTCTAATGTGCACAGTCATATCAAAAACAAGAATAAGAACAAGTTTATGTATTGTCCAAGACAATCCACTGGTACAGATGGAGAGGTTGGTGTGATGTTTTATCACTCAGGTATTGCCAGTCATCTAATCAATACAAAAATAGATTGGCAACCAATGTAATAGTAAAATATGGTCAGACGTGCTAGTTACAAACTGCTATCAGAAGTAACGTCAGCCGGATGTGTTGGGCTGCTCCACCTGGGCTGGTCCGAGGGGTGCAGGTGGGTTTGAGGGATGTAGGAGAAAAACACCTGCTCATAATATTTGGAATAATTGGCTGTTTTTTTTATTTCCAGTGAAGCAGCAGTGTGATACTTTGTTGAATGACTTGTGGAAGACCCCCTGTCTCAGAAGGACACCCCCTTCCTGTCCAGTACTCTCGACATACCAGATATTAACATTTTAGCACTGGAACTACAACAAATTTACAAACGGCCTCAGATGAGAAGCGGCACCATTTTTCGGCTATAAAAAAATTATAGTAATCCCTCGCTTTGCACAGGGGTTATGTTCTGAGAGCACCCATATATAGTGAAAAAACATGCTGTGTTTTGGTAGAAAAAAAATAACCTTAAAGGCTTATTTGTATAGTGTAAACCCTAAATATACCCTCAAATCTGCTCCCAGAACACTTTAATTTCATTTTAAAATCAGTTTAATGCATTACCCTTAAAGAAAATGTAAAGATAAATAATCAGAATCAGAGAACTTTATTGCTTAAAATAACATTAGCATTAGCGGTTATTAGTAGCAGCATGTGGCGAGCCAAAACAAAGACTCATACACGAGAAAGGTTGAAATACTAAATAAACTAAATGTTGAAAATGGGGGGGTTAAAACACTAAAATACGAGACACGGAGCAGTCATGCTACATGCTCCAGCAGTTTCTTCTTTTTTTATGGAAGTTGACAACTTTTCAGTGAATTACTGCCACCGCTGGACTGGTGGAGGTAATACAGTTTGGTTCTCAGAAAAATCTGCATTAGGCTGAATCCACAAATGCTGATCGAATGCGTAAAACTGAGGGGTTACTTTATATTAAAAATAAACCTTAAGGAGAGTAGTGTGTTTGCTGACAACCACACTAATGATGAAGTGCAGCTTCTGACATTTATGAAATTAGCATCAGTGGTACAGTAGATCCTTCTGAAAAGTTCCAGCCAACATCTCATCAGAGTCAGGAGCAACCAGAATTCCAATCCCACCTAATTCGGAAAGCCCCTAAAAGATCATGCACAGGCGTAGAGATTTGGACCTAGTTTAGTGTTTGGTTTTGGATGAAGGTTAATGTTAGAATTACAGTGGGGTGAAAAACTATTTGCCCCCTTCCTGATTTCTTATTCTTTTGCATGTTTGTCACACTTAAATGTTTCTGCTCATAAAAAAACGTTAACTATTAGTCAAAGATAACATAATTGAACACAAAATGCAGTTTTTAAATGAAGGTTTACGTTATTAAGGAAGAAAAAAAACTGTGTGTGAAAAAGTGATTGCCCCCCCTTTTTAAAAAATAACTTAACTGTTGTTTATCACACCTGAGTTCAATTTCTGTAGCCACCCCCAGGCCTGATTACTGCCACACCTGTTTCAATCAAGAAATC
>JBBPDB010038030.1:0-11521 GCA_037974465.1 Brachypetersius altus | reverse complement strand
TCATCTAGATCGTCTGCATTTAGAGGTCTAATAAGAAATTGGGACAGATCCGGCAGATTACTTGTGAATCTGTCTTTTGTTGTCTGATTTATATTTCTAACATATTGATAACGTGGGGAGACACAGCTAATCTTTTCTACAGGTAGAGTATATATCAGGAGGTGATGATCTGTGATGATATGACTTTGAGGTAAAATCTCTATATTGGAGACATCTATACCATGGGATATAATTAAATCTAGCGTATGATTAAAGCGGTGAGTTGCTCTATTTATATGTTGTTTAACCCCAAAGGAATTTAGTAAATCCATAAAAGCGAGTGCTAAAGCATCATTAGGAACGTCGACATGAATGTTAAAGTCTCCTACTATCAACACTTTGTCAGAGTTAACCAATAGGTCTGATAACTCTTTAAGAAAGTCGGCATATGGCCCCGGGGGTCTGTTATTCCACAGATGTCTTTTTTATATAATGGTGATAATGGTACAATCTGAAAAACATGTTTTCTCTTGCCCTACAGTGAACATCACATACCTCTGCACAATGAAGATATTTTAAATAAATAAAATATCCTCAAAACTATTGTAAAACAATGTCCCACGCATCAGGCAGTATATTTTAAAATATTTCACATAACTTGCTTTGAGGTAGTTATATCTTTGTGTTAGTTACAAGAGGCACCAAACACTTCATCTATTTTGAATCAAAGCAGTTGTTTTATCCTAGTGATTAAATTTTGCAGAAAGAAAAGGAGGATCCTCTTTAATGAGAGTATTCTAATTGGTATGAATGCCCCTTAACCCTCTCACCCCCACTAGGCATGGTATGTGGCCTATTATGTTATCATTGCGTGTTGGTGGCTAGGTCTCTGCTGGCAAACACTGCAGAAGCATTAAAGCTGGAGCTGATCAAAGCTAATGATATTTGCAGTGAAGGCTTTTAATGCAAATGAAGCAGTAGTTCACTAATGAACCTTTCAGTGGACGCTTTAACCCCGTTTTCCAAAAGAAATAAAGAAATATTTCATTAGAATCATATGTCCAAACCAAGAAGTTAGTTTTTAAGAGTTCATGCGCATTCAATTCATTTTGCTCCAAAAGCAATTGCTATGAAAAAAGCAGGTGTAGGGTGATAATTACTCCGGGCTCTCTTGTGAAGTAGATGGTGTCTCAATCAGAACTGTGTCTGATTTTTGTCTCCCAGTGAGTTTCAACAATATACAAGAGGGCACAGTTCTGAGGCCCTGAAAATTGCAAGCCACCTCACCTCTTGGAGAGTGTATAATTGCTTTACTGTTCACAAATTGTCAAGTAATGGAACAGAGTTTTGTTTGCCATTTCCATACACAGCTAATAGAAGATACTGAAGCAGAACAAAGGAGGGTCGGAGGTCCCTCAGTGGCTTGAATGAACAAATTAATGAATTTGCATGTTTAAATGAAGTTATTTCGCTTACATGATGCCCTGGGATGTCCTATAAATGCTCTACTTCATAAAAGGTGCCAGACAGGTGATGCCATACAAGAGCCATTACTGATTCTATAAAGAATCTTCCTGTGTATGCTTCTTTAGAGAACATTATTTTTGTTTGCTGCACTTTATACCTTCTAAAGTTATCAAACCTTCTAAAGTTTCCCATTGTAAGAGTTCCTACATCCTATGTTCTAGAGACTCATTTCTCATTTACACATATAGTTCCTCAGGGAACTAAAATAATGTTGTTAAAAAAACAAAACAAAACTATGTAATTCCAGCAGAACACTGAGCTATTATTGTTTTCATTTTCGAATCTTTCATCTTTGTCCTTCTGCTTTTTTGGAGTGTGCATGGAGTGCAGATCTGCTTAATCTATAATGAGATCATTATAAATGCGATGCAGTTAGTGATGAAAAATTAATGAGTGTAAATATTAACCAGGAGAACATTGGTTTGCACAGCAAAAGACAATCAATCAGACACCATTCAGTTAGGATTTCATTCAGGGGTTCCCTGGCCCAAAAAGCTTCTTTGAAACACAGTCAGTGTGAGTCTTTGTGATGCAGCATCAGTTCACCTCCTGTGTTTGCTAGGTACGTGTACGAGTTTGCTCGGAGACACCAGAGTATCCCAGCAGGTTTTGTCCTCAATGCAACCCAAAATTACGCGAGGCTGGCGGAGAACTGCTGCAGTCCGTCTGCTTCGAAACCCTGCTTCTTCAAAGAGGTATGTTGAAGAGCAGACATTTTACTCTTGATTTCTTTGATTACCTTTCTGCAAATGCTCAAAAAAAGAAGTAATGACATGGTGAACACAATAAGCAATAAAGGTTAGCACGTGATTACTGTACTGTACGCTCCATGAGCCGTCATTCTAAAGAATGGGAGGCAATTCACCTTCCATTAACAGCCATCTGAAGCCTTAAACATGACTTTGCAATTTCTGGGAAAAAAAAGAAATGGAAATATATAGAATGGCTTTTCAGCATCTTATGCAGGAGTGGAAAGAGCACACACACCGCAAATGCACTTGCAAAACAATGTGCAGAAAAGTTTTATGGACTTTTCCCAGAACATAACAAAGATAAGACTGAAAAGACGACCACAGCACGCTGTCCAATACACCATGTTTGAAACACTAAGAATAATCTTTCTTACACTGCAGGAAGCGATGGCTAGAGCTCAACCCGTTCCTGTGATACTCAGTAATACAGTTCATTTAATGCATACTGAAATCACCAAGAACGAATCCTCATCAGTATCATCATGAAAGACGGGGGCCTTTCCTGCATCTCTAATTTCATGTTGCCGCATGAGAAACTTCAAGATCCGAAGGTGGTGGGTTTTAATTGCAGGGCTGCCAGTGGCACCACTGAGTTACCCTTGAACAAGGTATCGCTCCCATACACTGCTATGGCTACCTGCTGCTTCACTTGGTAAATGGGTTAAATGCAGAAAAATAATTGTCTGTGTGCTGTGAACATTTTGTCATACATGAACACACCACAGCACAAAATCCTTCCTCTGTATTTAACCCATTCACCAAGTAAAGCAGCAGGCAGCCAGGAACATAGTGGGGAGCATTGTGTGGGGACCGTAATAACCAAAACAAATGATACGGTCTTTTATTTTTTTCCATGGTTGACTAAGAAAATGCTGTGAATTATGTGTACTTGTTACATTAAAGTGGACTAAGTGTGTGGCTCAAAAAGCGAATGCATCTTGAAGTATTCTCCCCGCAATGACGCACTTAACGTCATTCACGAAACACTTCTTTTTCACAGAAGACGAAGAAGCCTCTTGTACCAAAGCTGATGAGTGTTTCTGACCTCATTTCTCGAGAGCAAAAGGGTGCTGGGTTGGTTGCTTTGGCAAAAACTACTTCTCACTTTTCCCACAGATGCATTTGACTTTTGCCTCCTAGAAGCAGGCATTTGCAGCAGTGAGTACCACTGTATTCACACGTGCTGTACATGTAGCTGTGATAGAGTGGGGGTGGGATGTGTAGCTTCCTGCACAGCTTGATGCGGATTAATGAGCCGCACATCACGATTGCTGTGGATATGAGAACAGTTACTTCTTGTCTTAAAGAAATTAGTTTCCAAACTGCCAGGGGCCAAACAGGCTGTAAAAGTTTGGATGAATAATTGGCCTACAGGCTAAAATATCTATCTTTTCTCGCCCTTGTTTGAAGATGCGGTTTAGTTCACGATGTTTCTGTGGTCATGCTTGGTTTGTATAATCATCTCATGTTGCTGATGCTCTGCTTGTGGTGAGATTGTTTCCTTTGATCTTGCCATTAGTACCAGTAATTTTAAACCAAGGGGTGCTGTGAAGGGTGGGTGTTTATTGGTTTTCCCAAGAAATCTGAATAACGAGTATAACTATTTACAAACCACATATAGTTACTTAGCCATTAGATACAGTTATAGTTATACACCCTGGGGTATCTGTACTAAGAAGTGCAAAAACCTGGCATGTGTGCAACAATTTCGCAAGCACAGCTGGCTCAAGTTGTGACAAGACCTGACACTTAAATGATGCAACCCTCTTCACACGTTAGCCCTGGATCATTTCCAACATTGTACAAACGCTACCAAGATTAAAAGGAATGCATCCATTTATTCACTCATTAGTTCTGACAGCAGATGTTTCAGCAGACCTTTGTTGGGTGATTTAGATTTTCTGAAAGAAATAATAAACCAACATCTGATGAACAATTACAGTAGCTGTGGCTGCTCTTTTGTTTTATTTCAAGACAAGCAGAGCAAAACAAATGAGACACTAGAGACGTTACATTTTAATCACTCATAAAGCAAGCTTCATTAATGCAAGCTTCTCATGGCGTTTGAAAATTAGCCTTATACCTGGCAGCTGGTGGTCTGGCGGTTAGGGAGTTGTCCCCGTGATCAGAAGGTTGTGGGTTTAAATCCCAGGATGGCTAGCGTTGGTTTAATTTTATGGTTACAGAATACATCAGACACAACGTTACTCCGCTGATACTAATAGCCTGTAATCCGGGAAAAACCAATCACGTTTCAGAAGAGGGGGAAAACATCCACTTTCAGAATTAAAAGTAACGAGTAACGAGACCCTTGATAGAAACGTAGTGAAGTGAAAGTCATGTTTCCAAAAATAAATACTACTCAAGTGAAGAACAAATACGCAAAAACTTAAGTACAATACTCAAGTAAATCTACTTCGTAACTGTCAACCACTGCGTACAACAATTGGACACTTTAGTCCACTACCACTGTTCAGTAAGCCATTTTTTTACTGATTACTGGTGTAATTATAATGCAAACAATATGCAATCTGTTCATCAGTGGTGATAAATTTAGCAATTTTGTGAGAGATAGGATTAAAACAAGTGAGATAAACGTGTCCTGGCATCACATAATATACAGACTCTCCAGGCATAGCAGGAGGTTGAGCTGAATCAGAGCTTGTTGATACTCTGTTGCCTGAAACCAAGAGTACTCCCATTGTGACTAATTTGGTCATAATAAATAACTGAGTAGATGGTTAAGGTGATCCTGAAGGTGATGATAATGATGTGTAAAATGACGATGATGATGATGATGATGATGATGATGATGATGATGCTCACAGTGGTGATGATGACAAATGAGAAACAGAGACACTGATGGAAAATGACACAAAAGCTTTTCTCTGTTTGCAGAGGTTTCAGCAGAGGAGCTTCATGAGTTTCCTGAGATTCCTCTCTAATGTTTGTAGCAGCCAAGTGTACCTGACATCCTACCAAACCGGGTAAAATGCTCACTTTAACAGTCCTGCTGCTTTCATTAAGCAATCAAAGTACCTTCAAACTGTTCCTTTAGATGTTCCACCTAGAAATAATGAATAAATCATTGGCAAAACGTCTACAGCATTCACTTAATATCTGTTTTTCACTGTGGTTTGGCATGTTTCAGTTTTCAGCAAGGATGATTGCAAATGCATAAATCAACTCAGATTGTCTCAGGCTACTCAGATGAGATGTTAACACAGCCCACATTTGCACAGATCACACAGTTATGTTGTAATTTGTCTGCATGTAAACATTATTGGAATCTCGCCACAAAAATTTCTGACTAAAGCTTGTCTCATCATTTTAGACTGACTGCATACTTTGGAAGTCTCCTGAAGGTGCCGTTTGAAGAAGCATCTGCCATTTCCAAGCACTTCCAGTCTGGTCTCGCAAAATGCTGTTTAAAATCGCAGCCTGAATGCATCATTGAAGAGGTGAGCAGCAAAGGCTTAGGTCTGCACAATTACTGCCGCAGACGTATTATTCTTCTGTTCCCTATTCTGCCTTTCAAACCATTTTTGCAAAGTTCTGCCGCACAGCCTTAGAAATGCTTGGACCTCACATTTCTGTACCCTGCTCTACAGCCAATGGCACTGAAAGTCATTTCATTTCCATAATGCAGTCTTACAACCTTCCTTCCAGGCTATGACTGTGAAAAGACCCAGCATACTATATTTTCATTTCGGTTATGAGGGTTATTTAAAAAAATAGGTACAGCTTGCAATATGTAACAAAGGGATTATTATATCAGTAATATAATCTATAATCTAACACTTTCCTTTACATTGGGATTGCTTTTTTCAAGCCATGATTCAAAAGACATTATAGAAAAAAAATTCAGAAATAGAAACCCAAGGTCTACAGGAAAACTACACTATTAAACTAAGCAATACAGGTGACATAAATGTCTGTGCTCTACGTGTGTTGTGTGACCATTAATACTGTAGGAAAGTTATTCAGGTATTCAAGTAAGGTATGAATAGTTTGGAATGGTTAGAATATTGTTTTTCCTCAATTTTGCTTTCCTGCTTTGTTCTTCAAGGTAACCCTTCAAATGGCACTTAGATAAATTATGTGGACTCCCTTGCTGAGGCGTAGCTGCACTCTGCTGTTTTTCTTTTTTTTTTCATATACAGCATTAAAAGCTTTGCGTTCCAGCTTGTTTTTTTTTATTATTTCTGAAGAACATCATTCAACATCACTGCCGAAGAACAGCAGCTGAAGAGAAAGTTAGCCTAATTTGATTCTACCTTTTGTAAACTACCATCGTTGCCATTTTAAACATGTTTGTGAGATATATTTTTTTTTTCCCTTTTGCAAGTTTATTTCTCGGCATGGCATGCTGTGTCCAGAGGAGGAATGAACACGGTTTGTTGTCCTTAAAAAGAAAGAATAGAAAACTTTTTTATTCATTTTTTTTTTAGATATTTTCTAGGAGCTTTACTCTAGCAGACAGAACCCAAGAAAAACATGAACGATGAAAGCAGTCAACACCATTGAAGTCAATACCATTTTCACTGAATCAACCATCTGTTGTATTCAAATCCATCGAAACGTACTTTTGAATTCAGCAATCATATAGTCGCTACCTGGATTTCAAAATCTGAGTCAGAAAACAATTCTATCCCAAGGTACCAGTGGATTTCATACCCATTTCCACCCATGGCTCCCAGTTCCTCCTCCTTTGGAGCCCATCTTTCAACAACATCAGATATGTCTGTCATGTTTCTAAGATTTCCATTTGCGGCCTCGAGTGCAATTTCAGCCCTGGAGATTTGACTAAGTGCAGAAATCATATCAAAACCATCATTATAAACAGTGGAGCAATTTTCTCAAACAGAGAAGCGCTCCACAATAAGATTAGCCTTAAAGAGGCAGCAGTTTCTTATTTTCTCAGAACAGGCAAAATTCAGATCACTGATAGCAAGGTTCATTTAATGGTTTACTCAAGACAACAGATCCGAATTGATTTCCCATGTACTGCTCTGATTTTTGACAGTTCACCAGCTTTCAAAAGGTCCTCTGCAAGAAATCAATACTTGACACCATGTCTAAAGAATTCCAGAAGTGCTGCAGCCAGGTTCCTCTAGACACCCTCACCTGCGTGGACAACTTAAAAAGAGAGTCTCTGAAATCTCCGGACACGACCGGAGTCCTCGGGGCGCAGCTCTGCGAGAAGGACCAACCAGAAAACACTGACAGGTGATCAGTCCAACATCAATCATACTGTGCATCTCTAGGAGGAAAGGAACAAGAAGTTTTATAAAGATAAAAAAAAAAAAACAACAGAAAATTAACAAAAAATGTGCAAAAAAATAACACAAAAATAATCCCCTCCATGAAAATGTATGGTCATAAACCATAAAACATGCAGGCACACCATATTCTCAAACACACCTTACACAAATACACCAAACCACTACTGCCATTCTCATATTAGCATTTTTTCATTTTCCTTTACACAAATGTCACCCACTAATTCCTGATTGTGTTTCACCCACTAATTCCTCAACTTGCGTCTTTTCATCCCTTTTTTCAAAAACGTTTGTCAAAGTGACAGTAGATTACTTACTGTGTGGATTTGAATATGATCATAGAGCAATCCCTCCCCACATGTATGCACATGCTGAATATTCAACTAAACCAGATTAGCATAAAGCTCTTGGTCAGGTGTGTAGGTCTGGATCGCCACACCAGGGTGAAGAAGACGCGAGCACAAAACGATAATTAAAAAAAAAAAGATATTTAATCCCACCTCTTTTTTTTATCAGTGTACAGTGAGGCCTTGTTATTGCTCCTGATTTACCTCTCACCAGCAGGAGAGTGTCCCTGATGTAAGCTGACACAAGATCAGCCTGAGCTTCTCTTCTACAATGGCAAGCGATCAGTGAACGGAATTTGCTGCTGGTCTCAGGCCAACACCCAGGCCTGGCACACAACATTTAGCGCAAATACGCACAGCGGGCTGTGATGTGCTGTGTGTGCCTGATAAAGCCACTTGCGTGCATGGGTGGACAAGAAAGGAGGACACCATGCTGAGAGTCTTACAGGCTAACAGAGAGGCCATGATTAATTTATCCCAGACTGTAATTAGATGATCCTCTCCTCATGGCTTTCCTTCTATAGTGGGCAGAGAGAAAAAGCCTGGACCCTTGAATTTGCCTTTTTCTTTGAATCCTATGTTCTGCAGAAGAGGTCCAAGATTATATGAGTTTCTTAAGTAGCACCAGCTATATTGATGCACTGTGTGGAGACCACGACCATAATTGGCCTCCCGCATGGTCTTACAAACTAGAAGATAAGCTGCAGGGAAGAGTATGACTTTCCATTTGCTCATTCCAAATCGTATTTGGTATTAATGACAAGTATGTATTTTTTTCAATTTTCTTTCCCCTTCTCACCTTTTGGCTCTGCTGATTCGCTGGGCAACTGTACCACCTAGTGGTCGGTGGTCAAATGAATCATCTACGACCCTTACAGTTTTGATATTTTCCTCTTTTCTGCATTTAACTGTGTGCCCTATGAATGTAAACAGCCCTAGAGTTTCTAATGATGCAGCAGACATCTCACTCATGCTGTGGTCACTTTTACTTGCATCAGCACTTACAGTGCCTAGAATACAAAGCAAGACCCCCTGAGACCCCCTCATGTTCAAGACAGCTAACGTTAATCATGATGATCTCTAACAGCCTCAAGTTAGAATGCCTCCTGCTTTGTCCCCATAGAATTGGTGAGGTCTTGTCTACTAGAAAAAGCGACCAGTCATGCAGAGATAATCAATATTAAAATAGCAAGCGAACCTGATTCTATTAACATCTGCAGGGGGTCTATGTATTTAGCTCTTTCTGGGGACCTGATGTCCCTGTGACAGCGTTCCTGTTGAGCCACAGCTCTGCATGATTTCAATTATTCAGCACATCTCCACCTGCTCCAGCTCCTCTCGTGATTATGAGTGAGCCGGACCTGGTTTGTTGAGCGAGGGAAAAGCGAAAGTGTTGTGTGGGTGAGTTTGAGTCACCAGCGCCCAAATCAAGAAAGTGGCATCAGGTACCTATATAGTGCTAAATAGTGCACCCATAGACACTGAACTGATCAAGTTCACAACTTTTACATTGTTGTAAAGGCGTAACAAAATTCAGATTTCATTGGAAAATAAATCCTAGCCTTATTTCAGGGGGAAAAAAAACTGGTTACTTTAGATAACAGGAATGTTTCTCAAAAATAATCACACACACAACAAAAGGCTTATTGCCTTGAGACTGTATTCTTCCACCTTCAGTAGAGTGAAATTTACGGACATACACACACAATAATACTTTAGTAATAATCCATTTGTTCTACATCAACAAACATGTGCAATAAGATCATTTGTATGTTCGATTTGTGCGATTCTTTATGTTTTATTTCATTACTCATGGCTTGCATTTTTATTTTTATTAATAGTATCACACTTTTGTCAAGTGTGATAATAATACATTTAAGTCAAAGGCACAAGAATTTCCTCCTAGATTAATAAAGTTCTTCTTATCTCCATATCTTATCTTAAATGTACAGTTTTTACACAAAGTACAACGGATCAGTCATATCTGGTGTCTGAAGTTTGCCTTATAAGTACTGCACTGTATTAAACATATCCTGAATGATGTCCAGAATAAGAGGAGAACTGGGAACGATTAGATAAGGTTGTAGTTATTGCATTATTTAGCAGTAGGAGCTGAGGCTAATATGCCAAAAATATATATGAATACAAACTTTGCTTCCTTGTGTGTGTGTGTGTTTGTGTATGTGTGTGTGTGTGTGTCCAGATATTTGTTCCAGATTGGAGTGAAGCATGCATCAGTCTCACTGCCCGTACTGACGAACGTACAAGATCAGATAAAGAGCACAGTGGCAGCTTGCTGCTCGGCCACTGATGGCACAACCTGTCTGAAAACAAAGGTAGAACTTCAACAACAAGCCCAGTGATGAATGGCCTTGTTTACGGCACGCCTTAAAGAGATTTCCCCCCGGATCTCATTATGGCTTCCATGCAGTTCTCAATAGTTAGGATTGTTTGGTGATAGATCAAGCTGGACATTCATTCGCCCTCAGTTGCAACACTTGGTTAAAAACATGAATGAAAAGATTAACATGTAAAGTGTTTTCATTTCAACACACCATACCCTATACCTGTCATTTCCTTAGCAGGTGTTTTTCATTAATGAGTAATTATGGCAAATTCAACTTTGGTTAATGAGCCTTGAGAGTTTGAGAGTTGAGAGCTTTTGGAGTTGCCAGACCCCTTAAAAACAATCTACATCCATAATTGCTCCCTTGTTACATTAGCATGATTCATTTAATAATGTAATAGCGTTCCTGTTTTCCCATCTCTAAACGATCTTATGAGTGTTGAATACATCACCATGTTTTGTCTTTAATAATGATTAAAACAGACGTTTTACAGATTCGCTGCATCAGTGGGCAGAACTAAATAATATTATTCAATGAAATAGTACATTCTTTCTCTCCAACCAATCACTCCAAGAAACAAAGGAGCAGAATATTCCACTTATATACCGCAACAGAAATCACCCTGTTCAGGAGTGATGATACGTAGCAAATACAACTATGCATCATTTGAACCTGTAGATTGAGTTGTTTGAAATATGGAATGTTTCTAATATAACCCAAAACTTAGAAATTAATCTAAATATTCCTTGATTTTTGAAAATATACATTGAAGCCTATGTCTAGGCATTATGTATCATCCATCTTTCAAAAGTCACAGTAAATTTAGTAATGAGTATGGCAAGACAAGGCAAGGCGAGTTTATTTGTATAGCACATTAAATGACAGATAAGCAAATAAGCATTTAAACAGGCATAAAAGCGTGAAAGGTGAGCAAAAATTGTAACCATAAAAGTATTACAGAATAACCATTGGATTTAAGATCAGTTTAAAAAAGTTAAAGTAGAACAGTACAGCTTTTTTAAAAGCTAGCGAAAGTTGGGACAGACCTGATCTCCAGCAGTGGACTATATTGTCACGCACACCAGAACACGTGCAGTCAATTGGCACCAGAAATGACTTGCTTAAGTGTCACGGTCGTGGGGGCTACCTCGGGGCATGGACCAGACTCGAGAACGTGAATCCATTTCTGTGGTTTTTATTTAAAGCAGAAACAAAACAGGAAAACAAACCTGGCTCAGTGGCCGTTACTAGAACATGAACGTGAGAAACGAGATGCAGGTTGCAAA
>JBBPDB010038019.1:0-11521 GCA_037974465.1 Brachypetersius altus | reverse complement strand
TTCGACCCAAAAAAATGTCGTCGACCAATTTTCATATTCGATTACGTCGAATACTCGAATAATCGCTGCAGCACTATTAGTGGCGCACACTGGCTCTTTCACACTGCCTGTGAAAAACAAAGTGAGCCGCAAAAAGCACCTTGAGACCAGCTTGATGTCCTCATTCTTGTAGTGTATAGTGCTGGATATGAATGTTTTGTGGTAATCTTCCCCTCACATATCTGCTGTAATAGCACATTCATATTTTTCAGTTAACCTGAGCCATCTCACGCACCAGGCGGATCTCTCACAAAGCCACGGTGCCGGGCCTGTGACAGTGAGGTTTCTTCACGCTGCCGGTGGCCGGAGCGCTCTTGCCACAGCCTTCACGGCCAGATGCTTCCTGGATGCCTTACAACCGGTGGATTTGCGGGAGGTCTGCTTAGTTCTTGCCACGGGAAATAATAGTGAAAATAATAGTAAAATATATAGACTAAACAATACTATGCATTGATCGGATGAATATTTACATCAAAACAATTTTTAAAACATCCCAAATAAAAAGTCAGACCCAGCTGCATCTCACCAGCGTCCTGCAACAACGCTAGCATCCCGTAGCAACTTTTTGAAGTTCAAAGTGTTTTATATTTTGTGCTCCTAAGTAAAAATGTTGATCAATTTGAATGCAATATTATTTACTGATTATATTTAATTTTATTTTTCAGTATCAAATGGTCAAAAAAAAGTTTTGTTTAAATAAGGCTTCATTTTTTTTTATTATTTCTGGCAAATTTATGTACTTTACGCCTTTTCTGTTACAGACTTAAAGACAATGTTAATGTTATTCTTTGTTGTAAGTTCATCTATATTTCTTTCTTTTTTCTATTTTTGTTTTCTTTTCTGTTAATAAGGATACAATGTACATCATAATTGTTTTCCAGAAAGGTTGATTAAATGGGCTTAGTTCTGGAGCCAAAAAAGTGTTGAGTTTCAATAAAAACCTTTTTTTTGTGAGGAATAACAGCCAATTGCTTGCTCATTTTAAGAGGACTTTCATGTTGCATAACCCACTATTGATATAGCTGTTTAAAAAACAAAAATATGATTAACTGATTACTCGATTAATCGATGGAAAAAAATACTCGATTCCAAAAATATTTGATAGTTGCAGCCCTATTATTATTATTAAAAGAAGTGACCAGAGTCGAATTTGGTAGGTGTTTGTGTCTTCTAGCACGCGGAGGGGTCGCCCAGTGCACACCAGCTCTGTGCAGGCATCCCTCCATGCACAGCAGAGAGATAAATCTGCTCCCAGAACACTTTTCATTTAAAACTCAGTTTAATGCATTACCCATGAACAAAATGTAAAGGTAAACCCATATTCGCCTCTTAATTGAAATTCCCTGCCGAGATATGCAACTCGGAAGGTTGCTGGACAAAAGTATTGGGACACCGCGGCGAGATGTACAGTTTTCGAGGAATAACCGCTGATCTATTCGGGCTCAAAATACAAATGAAGGCTCGTTGGAAAGGTCTCCTGGAGATCTACCGAACTGTGGAGTTTGAAATGTCTGAGTGCTTGCACCGCAGAGAAATCCGCTTGGAGCACGGAGGCTCCACCCTACTTGTGTGAAAAAATCCGGAACAAAATTTATATTTATTGCTACAAAAAAAGCGAAAAAAGCCAGGAAAGGCGGAGAGTATTTGCAGTTTCTGCTTTATTGTGGGGATTTCTGCGTAAAACGAGGAGTTTGGTTTTCAAAAATAATCTGCTTCACTGAATCTGTGACTCCCCATTTGTGTAAAACTGTGGGTTCACTGTACACCATTGTTTAAGGCCTAAACAGAAGCGGCTGAATAACTGTAGTGTAATGTAACTTTTTTTCTTTTTTTTTTTTAACCCAACCGTACCCAACTAAAATTTCACTAACTGACTGAGTAGTTCCACAGCATTGACTGAAAACAAAGCACAAGAACTCAATTTCACCATAAGACCAGCTTGAGCTGTCAACACTGCCCTGCTCACAAATGCTGTGAGAACAAAGACAAGAGTCTTGACTGTACATGCTGTACACAGTGACATTTTTAAACCAGTCTATCTCAACAGATTGCAAGAACTAGAGATATTTTCATTTTTTCTCCAATGAAGTTGCTATTCTGAAGATGTTAAGACAGTTAGCACCTTGATTTATTTTCTGCCTTTGAATTCCTATATATAGTTAAATGTCAGACCCAGAAAGTTCTAAACAGGCCAGAAAAAGTTTACATGCGCAAACGGGCTGAAATCCACTGCCTGGACAAGAAAGCAGTGAAAATTTTCTTTTACTCTGTTATCTATTAATTTACCATAATTATAACCATATGATACCGCGGAAAACATTTGAGTTACATGCCAACCTTGGTGGGACTGTTCCTATCATCAAAGATAAGCCTATTTTTAGAACTCACAGTCAGACACACCTACTTCTACAAAGAGATGATCATGGTCCAACAGCTTTTATGCAAGACGTTTTCAACCATAACAGTCCACAGACACCATCGTAGCAAAATCTTTCTTTAGGCTCCAAGTGTAGGTTTACATACTGATAATGCAGGTCACCAAACTAAACTGTTAAACCAATTTGTTAAACTCTTTAAATAGTAAAACTGTAAAAGAAAAGTTACAGGAGTTCAAGGTGTGCATATCATTTTTATAGTTAGTTTTACTGAAAAATAACTGTGTTCCAATCTTAACCGCTACTCCTTTCACGTTCCTTCACAAGTCAACACAGCATCAGCTTCACACCGTCAGTAAACCACGTGGACAAACTGCGAGTTTGGGAAGAAAATTTATACAGGATCTTTACTAAAGATGATTATAATGATTGGAAAAATTCCAACTAACAATGTGTACTGGGGAGCTGGAGTATTTAGCCAGTCACATTTCCTGGAATGGAGGCAAACCCCTTTGGAATGGCAGCAGAGATGTTCATTACCTCTTTCTGTTGTCGCTCCAGCTCTCTCATTCGGATGTCTCGTGCCTCTGCCCTGGCAGCCCGCTTTGCAGCAAGTCTGGCCTCTGCCTTTAGAACAAAAGAAAAAATAACATTTCTGAACATATTGTGAATAGATATATATTTTTCTCCCTTGTTTTTTTTGCATGTTTGCCAGACTTAAATGATTCAGATTATCAAACTAACTTAAATATTACACGGAGATAACTCAAGTCAATACAAAATGCAGTGTTTAAGCGATCATTTTATTTATTAAGAAAAAAATACATACATAGTTCTATGTGAAAAAGTAATTGTGGCCTGTTGTAAAACTTTGGTTAATCACATTTTTTTGGAAAGTTGAGAGCAATTTCACTAGCCACACCCAAGCCTGATTACTGTCAGAGCTGCTGAACCATGAGATCACTTAAAAAGGAGGCTAAACGATCCCAAAAAAAGGAAAACATCATGCTGCGATCTAAAGAAATGCAGGAACAGATGAGAAAACAGAGCCATTTCTAAAGCGTTTGGACCATGATAAAGGCCATTATTCACAAATGGACAAAAAAAAAAAAAACCCAAACAAGAATACATCTAAAGAACTGCAACCATAAGAAAGAGAATGGGCTACAATGGCATGCATGGCAGAGTTACAAGGTGAAAACCACTGCTGATCAACAAAAACAAAGGCTCGTCTCACTTTTGCCAAAAACATCTTTTGGGACAATATTTTGGGGACTGACAAAACAAAAGTTGAACGTTTTTGTGCATCCTGTTATATCTGGCATAAAAGTAACACATCATATCAGAAAAAGAACATTATGCCAGCAGCCAAACATGGTGGTGGTAGTGTGATGGTCTAGGGCTGCTTTGCTGCTTCAGGACCTGGACAACTTGCTGTGATTGACAGAACCATGAATTTTGCTCTCTCCCAACCTCGAGTGCACTTGGGTTCTGCAGCAAGACAATGGTCCAAAACACAGCAAGTCCACCTCTGAATGGCAGCTGTGGTATCTAAATGAAGAGCTGGTAGCGCCAGCCTTTCTTGATCAGAACACTGACGCAGCTGAGAAGAGAGCCATAGTTGAAGCGCTCAGCAACCAAGAATTTGAGGACGCACCAAGGCGTATTACTGTGAACCAGTCGAAGGTTACGGACAAAAGATTACGGGACTTTGTCACACACAACACAAAACATTTATTTCATATTTTGTGCATTTCAGATTCTTTCCTCTCTTCAGATCCCAAGACAGCGGGTGACAAACGAAACCTATTTGTAAGTTGAGGTGGTAATCCGAGTAAGTGAATGTGGAGTGGCCCCGATGCAGGACTACAACGGATTGTTAACAAAAGATGATCAGATACACTTTGCTCTACAAGGCATTAAAGAGCACTGCACACACTTTCCGGACTAAAATAAGTCGACATTTGTGTATGGGCTAGCCACGAGCACAATCACACTAACAGTGTTTGTGCCCAAGAAAGGTCTTGCTACATCTGTAATATGAAATTGGTTTGGTTTTGTGCCGTTAGATGCAGACCAAACAAGTCTTGCGTCCGACAGCTTAAGCAGCGCAGCCACTCTCTGCAGTGCTAGCATTAGCCATGCTAACTAGCGGTGCCGTTTCAGATGCCATGCAGAAGGCCGGTACTGCTACTGTACTTAAAGGCCGGCTTACAGGTTGTGCAGGTCACCATGCTGTTTGTGTGGTCTAGAGCAGGGCTGGACTGGGACAAAAAAAAACTCCTACACTACAGTTTCCTACACTGAGACCCACTACTTCTACACTTGGGTGGTTTACACTGAGATCAATCACTCCTAGACTGGAGTTTTCTACACAGAGACCCATCACTCCTACACTGAGGTTTTCTACACCGAGATCCACCACTTCTACACTGGGGTGGTCTACACCGAGACCCATCACTCCTAAACAGGATTGCTGTAAGCATACATGAAATATTGAGTAATTCTGAAAATCGTGCACCCATATTGTTACTTTTGTGGTAGATTAAAATAACATTGTGGGAGGATAAATAGTTTAAAGTAAAAAAAATAAGGAACATGCCAAGACATAGATACCCTGTAAACACCCACTATAACGCGGATCAGCAGTCATGGTTTCAGTGCTTTGCATATTTAATCAGCTACATTTCCATATGAATAGTAACTATAAATGTTTTGGTACTCAGAGGCGGGAGGTTTGTGAGTAGCCAATCCAAGAACGCTATTTATTTCTCCCTGCTGCTGATTGGCTGCTGCCCTCTTACGCAGCTGCAGTCCAGAATTTTCGCTATGGAGCGTTGAGTGTTCTCGTGTTTAAAGCCCTGTATTTTTATTATTATTGTAAATTAACTAATTTATTACTGTATTTACCCTTCTTATACAGGGGTAACACCTGTGAGACCAGTGTAAACTGTACAATACGGATTTCTGTACAGTACAGGTTTCCCTTCACATTTTTTTCACATTTTTGTCAGGGTAATGCATTAAGCAGAGTTTAAAATGAAATTTAAATATTTTGGCAGCATATTTGGGAGCAAAAACATTGGATTTTCACTATACGCGGGTGATCTTAGTCTGCCTCAATAAACTGTTAGGGCTATTGTTGTAAAATGAAGTGTCTAGGAAAAGCAATAAGTTAGGTATGCAGTGTTTATGTATGTAGTGTTTATAGTCACACGTTACTTCTGAAACGGCCGAAAAGATTTTACTAAAATGACCATTTGAACATTCTGACTAAAATGTGTAACCACAGCATGTGAAAAATGTTTACAATTCAAACTAAAATACAGTTACTACAGTTAAAAGTAAAATATGGGTTAAGTCTGATTTTCACTAAATTAACACAAGGCACAATCTCATACAATTGTGCACACATCATATGATCAGGGTATTAATGTGTAATAGTATAATCATATTATAAATATCTCAAATCACCCAGTCCCATTACCGAACCCAAATTACTCAAAGAATTAATGCATACAATATACATATTTCTGCTGATTGGATGAAACCACATTTTTGTTCAGTTTTTGCATAATTAAATAAACTTTTATTATGAATTAACCCATAAGAGCTTTAAATTCTAGTGAAAACATTTTTCCATCTCTAAAGTCTCTTGTATTACACTTGTAACAGGACAAGCTCAATGACCGGTATGCTCAGATACAGGCTACTGACCAGTCTGAAAAAACCCTTAAACCCTGCAGTGTTGCTAACTTTCTTAGCTATGGACTGAATTATTTAAACTTACAAACATGTGCTTTGTAACTCACACCTGAAAATTTTCTCCACCATCTTGACCACATGGCTATAAACAAAACCATCCACTCTGAAAGGTCTAAGCCTGTATCTCGAGATTTTAGTGTAACGAGGGCGCTGCTCAGTCCACAGTGATGTTATCCTCACCAAAGGCCACACTAAGTACTCACTGAGGGAGCTTGTGAACACTGTTTTAAAGGGGACATATTATGCAAAACTTTATTTATAAACAAAACACGTTCATGAAATTCTTTGCACAAAATCACTCTCACAAAGTGATTTACCAACTTTATTCTTCACCGTTTCAGGACCTTTCAGAATTAGCTGTTTGGACGGAGGACCCATTGTGATGTAATACTGGGCCAATTTGCATAGAACCGCCCCTCATCTGTCAAGACCCCACCCACGGGATTAGTTGAAGATCAGCCATTTTGTCTGCTAGTTTTACGAGCACGGAAAAGCCGAGCGCTGTGGCTACAGACAAAGGCAAGTTACACATGACGAATTGTTGCTGCACAGAACAGCACCAATCTCTACACTTTCTCCCAGACAAAGAAAATCAAAAGGACTGCGTGGCTCCCTTTAATTTTTTCGATGGCCGTGTCCCAGAAACACTCGACAAGAACTTCAGGACAGACTGCTTTGTGAACCTCAGACAGTATGTAGCAGGATTAGCTACATCGTTAGGTATCGTAAGGTATCGTAAGCATGGGATGGGTGGGGCGTAGCCAACAACAGCTTATTTGTATAAAAGGGACAGGGCCCTGAAACGACTCGTTTTGAAAGTGACTGAAACTGTGAAGAATAAAGCTGGTGAGATCTCTTCATGTGAGAGTGATTTTGTGCAAAGAACTTCTTGAACATGCTTTGTATAGCCCATAGACCTTTTATTGTTTGTGTTTTTTTTTAAGTGAGTTTTGCAATATGCCCCCTTTAAATGCCAAAATTAGGAAATGGGACACCCTCAATCTGCGCAAACGAAGACTGCAGGGCTGTAAGTATGCCAAATGGGACAGGGCTAATATGAGTGGCGCTACGTTGTGTGGTGTGTGCATGTGGCCTGCTCACTGTGAGCTGCACCTGTTGGGCTTTCTGACAGTATGGCCTGGTCTGCACAGCAGTGCGGGTGAGTTCAATGTCTCTGACCTATCTATAGCCTGTGCATCTAGCCTATCTGTGCCTTCATCATGAGACCAGGACTAGAAATCTGAGGAGTTCCTGCAGCAGAAACACACATCAGCAACCAATACATAACATGAACTACATGAACTTGTATAAGTGAGACAGCTTTTTTCCTGTGACAAAAACTTTCTTTCAAGTGTATACACAGTACTGCTGACCCAAAAACTGATAAACTTGATACCAGTCCTCAGTTTAAAATGCTATTAGGTTGGACCAACATTACTAGGGCATGTCTGATATGAAAACGTTGCGACCAATTTCAATACTGATTTAAGAGGGGTAAAAATAACAAGAACCAGTGATATTGGACAATATAATAATAGGTTTTAATGTTGTACTTTTGTTTTAGTACACAGTCTAACCATTGGGATACAGTGTATTCCAAAGGGCAGTTATTGACAGCAGCAGAGTACTTGTTGGTTTATACTAGTCCATCACATGTTAAGAACCAGTTTTGCAAGAGATTCATCTGACTGCTGGTCAGCTGTGATTGTTAACCAGGAACAGGCAAAATAGTGGCACAAGACAGCCTGGACATTGCGTCATCAAAAAACAACAAATACACAAAACTGTGTTTATGTAGCTGGAAAGATCTGTGCAGCAGCTGCTATGAGAAAACATATTTGTGGAAAACGAATGAACGCATTCATGTAAGGTATCGTCAAAAAAATTGCCATATCATCCACAAACGTTTTCATTATTTTACACATCTGTCCTTAAGAAACGTACAATTCAGAATGAAGCTCGACATGTAATGAAATGCATTACTCTGGATGAGTTCTAAAAAATAGCGTGATATACTTCTAAGGGCCAAACAAATAAATGAAACATATATTGAAACAGGGCTCAGCCAAAATAAAAACTAAACAATGGGTCACTGCTTAAGCAAAGGGAGTCCTACATACTGAGGCCCAAATACAGCTTGCACTGGGCACTGGCAGAACTTGAATATCCACATATCAGCATATTTGAGGCAAAAAGTGGAAAGACTGGTGCTGCAGAAATAACTCATTATATTCGCTGGACAAATGTATTGAGACACCACGGTTTATGGGGAATAACCCCTGATCTTCTCAGGCTAAAAAAACAAATGAGGACTCATTGGAAAAGTCTCCTGGAGATCACTCAAACTGTGGAGTTTGAAGTGTCAGAGTCCTTTTACCGCTGAGATATGCAACTCGGAAGGTTGTCAGACAAAAGTATTGGGACACCTCAGCAAGTTGAACAGTTTTCGGATAATAAAACCTGATCTACTTGGGCTAAAAACACAAATAAGGGCTCATTGGAAAGGTCTCCCGGAGTGCACCAAATAGAAATTACGCTCCAAGTATGGGGGCTCAACCCTGTTGTGGAATATGAACAAAGTGCTTCCAGGTTGGCTACAGCCTGCCCAGAGTCCCCTTGTGTGAAAACATCAAGAAATTGTGGGGATTTCCGCATAAAACTACGAGTTCGTTTCTCAAAAAAAAAAAAAAAAAAAACTTTGTGTGACTGAATCCGCAACTCCTGATCCGTGTAAAACTGGGGGTCTGCTGTATATATATTTAGTATTTTAGTGCAAAAATCATCAAAAAAATATAATTTACTAATTGTGTCATTTAAATATGAACGTAAATTCAGCTACATTTACAGAAAAAATATAACTGTATAAATATAGAAAGTGCATGTTTGAATGGTAAATACCGCTGTACTTAGAGGTGGGAGGTGTGAAAGTAGCTAATCCGAGAACGTTATGTAGTGCACTGACCTGAGCCTGCTGTAGCATGACTGCTCCGTATCTTGTCTTCGTATTTTTGTGTTTTAAACATTCCCCCCCCCAATTCTCAACAGTTATCTCAGTTTATTTAGCATTAGTAATCTGTGCCCTGTCTAAACATGTGGGTAGAGAGTTATTTAAACGTTTTGTTTGTGCATGAGTGTTTGTTTTGGATCGCCACATGCTGCTAACAGCTAGCGGTAGCTGATTGTTTGTGTTTCTGTTTTCCCTTTGTCCTTCTTAAAGCCCTGCATTTTTATTACTGAAAAATTTAATTAAAAAGAGATGAATAAACCTTTACATTTTCTTTTAGGGTAAAGCATTAAACTGAGTTTAAAATGAAATTAAAGTGTTTTGGGTGCATATTTAGGGTTTACACTATAAAAATGGGCATTTTTAGACATTTGTTCTACCAAAACACTGCACGGTTTTTCACTATACGTGGGTGCTTCTGGAACGAGACCCCCTGAAAAGTGGGTATGACTGCTTTTCATGAGGTATGACCTCTGAACTCATTTCAAAATCTGTTGGGGCTCAACCTTGCCTTTCAACTTCAGTGTGAATCGGTGGGGCTAAGCTGCTGTACTCTGACTAGGTGGATATATGCAAATGTATCTGTTTTAAGATAAAGACAAAATGGCCCCTTTATAGTGACGTGTGAATACACCACAGCACAGTACAAGGTGTGAACAATGTGAAATTCTTTCTCTGGATTTAGCCCATTCACCAAGTGAGGGACACCCAGGAAGCAGTGCAGGGGGAGTGTACCTTTCTCAAGAGTACACCAGCTGCATTCGTAGTTTACTTTTCATATATGGACAATATAAAGTGGAGAGTGAAACTTCCCATCATACTACATAATAAAATTAGAAAAAGGTAGTTCTTTCTTGATAGTGGCTTCATAGCTAACTTAATACGCACAATGTGTAGAAGAAACCGTCAACTTACCTCTCGTGCTATGCTACTTAAGGCCTCATCTTCTGCTGAAAAGCGATCCTTGATTGGAGCACGTTTTCGTCCTGAACCTTGAGTTCCCATTGTTTGTTCCAATGTTTATAGTTCCACAGCCAACCTGTGCTGGATTTGAATTTACAGTATTCTGAAAACAAAGAAAAAAGCCATCGTGGTCAAATAAAAACGTCAGTTTCTTCGAGGTACAAAGCACTTATGTCATTTTTTTATTATTAGCACTTATGAAGTTGTTACTTTGAGTGTTAGCAGTGCCAAAACCTATGGCAATCCAAGACACCTTGCTACCGTTCCTCCCCAAAGTGTTGTACCACTCACAGAGCAAAGAAGACGACCAAATTCTATACGCATTAGAAAGCCAGTGTGTTTAAAACTTTGTACATATATGCTCAATGAGGTGAACAAACACCATCCAAAGATAGGACAAAACAATAAAACTAATTTTGGAATCACACTTTGAAATCTTTCATTTTTCAAATACTGATATAAGACTATACATGCAAATTAGTCTACAATGAAAACAGAACACAGCTGCACTTGACTACTTCTAAGAAAACTTTGCCTCAAAAAGAGAGTTTCGGAAAAATATCCAGAAAAGGAATTATAAACCTTCGTTAGGAAAGAAATCCTTGTACTACATGGAGCATGGTGAAAATGTGGTGGTTTTAAAACCAAAACAGAAAGGTTTTAAAAGAATAAACGTGAGTAGACCACAGAACACATCAAAATAGTCTGTATAGAAAGAATAGTCTGTAGGTAAAAAGTCTGTATAGAGAGATTTGACAACCAGTACTGACACCTAAACAGAAGAAAAGGTTACAGTGGGCAAAGAGAAGTAGTCATGGAGAGCAGATGAGTGAATTAAACTGATATTCAGTGATGATTCGCTGCATGGCATTTGCCAAGGAGATGATGCTGTAACTCATTTGGAGCCACTCTAATTAAACATATAACAATGACTAGATGAAGAAAACAAGCTTATTTCTGCCCTCATTTATGATCTGGGGTTGTAGGACCAGGACAAACATTACCTCAACAGTCAATGTCTACACTAAAATTTAGACACTATTTTCATTACATTGAGAAAATAAGTTTGAGGATGACAAAGTAAATTTTTTCAGGATGATATTGTATGTTGGCAATGAGTGTTAAACCTGTTTTTTGTGATATACATACTAGTGGTGCAACGGACCAACCGTGGAGAGGGATCGGTTCGGCACGCATGTGATCCAAAGATCCGAAAGAAAAATAAAAGCTCCAGAGACGCGTGCTCCGTAAAATTCACGAATGAGTCCGGATCCGCGTAAAACTGGGGGTTTACTGTTATTATGCCCTATATTGTCGTTATATAATTGCGTGGAATGAGTCTTGAGTTGAATGTTTTTAATGGGCAAAAATACTT
>JBBPDB010037980.1:0-11521 GCA_037974465.1 Brachypetersius altus | reverse complement strand
ATGCAGAGGAAGAATTTCGTGCTGTTCACACTGTGTGCAGTGGTGTGTTCACGTATGACAGAATGGTCACTTTCACTAACTTAAAGCAGGAGAAGACTTGGGCATTGGAGGAGATGTCTCATATCGCCACCATCAGGTCAAACAAGATTCCTGCACCAGCCAAAAAATCTGGTGGGTTGGAAAGTGCACATGTTCAGCAAATATATTGATTCTGAATTATAACCCTTGCTGCTGACATAATTTTAAGGTAAGATAGAGAAGAAAAGAAAAAGAAGAAGATACGACAAAAACAGTAAATAGTTCTATATGTTTGGGTCTGTAAAAAACAGTTAATGCAGGATTATATGAAACTGTATACACTATTTGGCACATATGTACTTCAACACAAAGCAACCATAACAGTTTTGATTACTTTACCACATAAAATAGTTTTTAACGTATCATTTAATTCTAGAAATCAGGACTAATATGCGGTCAAGGGCATACAAACTATATTCATTTTTCAATAACATATCTGGCAAACAACAATGGACGAGTTTAACTCTCCTTTATTTGAAAAGTTAAGGATTTCGCTCTCAATGTGAAGTCACATGGTGAAGAAAGGACAACATGGGTATGGATGGATAGATTTCATATACACAGTTGGAAGAAATGCATATTTGGGCCTTTTTATAAATCACTCAAATGTAATATTAATTTCCATCAACTACGTTTCAAGTACTATTTTGCTAACTCCTCTTTCACAAGAAAGAAACTGGCAAATCACTATTTATCACTGACAGGCTCTGCAGGTAATATCCACTGTGGCGACCCCTAATCAGGAGCAGACGGAAGTAGTAGAAGAAGACTGAAGGTAAGAGCTTTGATTTCCTGACGGTTTGAGTATGAAAGGCCTATTCATGAAGTAACTAGCCCTATAATGATGGATACAGGTATGATTAAATGTTTGTCTATGAAGCTTTACATTCACATATAGTAGTAATCTAAGATCTGACACTGTTTAAAGTGATACTTCAACTACACTGTAAGAAAGAATGAGTCAACAAGAAAGGAATGAATAGTTTGAATAAAACAAATAGAGTCTGGAGAACTCAGAACTGAAGTTATGCATCAGGACAGGTTGAGTGAAGAACAATTTGTAGAACACTGAACAGAATCAATCTGAAAAAGGTCATAACTGGAGCAGCATTTAAGCAGCATTCACACAGAAGGCAGGTTAACAGGGAGAAAAGAGACCAGCTTGTCATGAAGGTGCAAGTTACACGTCTCTAATGTGCTCCCAGTTTATGTTACAGGACAAAATCTGGATACAAGAATTAGGCGCATTGATTTTCCCCAAGTTTCAACTATGCTCAAGTTAGCATTTATTTGCTGACTGCCAATAATAGATATATTATTTTTGAGTCCCAGATCTTGGTCTTGGAGTGCACCTGCTCTATATGTTATCATGTTTTCATTAGTAAGCCCACTGACCCCTGCTGGTAAGTACTTATACACAAATTTCTGCACCTGTTATATTATTTTTGTATGGCTTAAATGTTGTCATTTACATATTTCCCATGGCATGTTATTCTAGATGTGAACTGTGAATTAATTTATTTCTTTCTCTTTCAAACATTCTATGTTTTGCCCATCTTAGATTTGACACTTGAAACGTATTCAGATTTTCTACCTCTTCATTTATATGAATTGCTTTTGTAGTATTCTCCGTACTCCTTGTACAGTCATTGTATCTTAAACATGTAAAAATGTAATTAGTCGATGCTGGGATTATTTCGCTGATGCACAAATTAAACTGTGGTGAAATAATATGGATCTTTGTAACCTGGAAGGGAAAGAAATGATTACTTCTCAACTGCTACCCTCATCTCCAGAGTGAACAGATCTGCCTGACAGTCCTGTGCATATTCCGACCGGCCACTGCCACAGTGTAGTAAAGTATCATCATGCAGTACTATGCAATATTTTCTTCTCCTATCTTTATATTTTGTTTAATAACACCTTGTTGGTGCAAAAATACCATTTTATGCTGTCAAACTGTCTTATATTTGGCATAATGTGTTTCTTCACTGGTTTAGGACTTAAATTAAATTTGCCTTGTTATGCTTGAATGAATTATATGTAGCTCAATGTCTCTCTCAAAAAACAAAACACATTCCTCTGAAACTGGTCAGGTTGAGGGACTGGACTAAAAATGAAAGCCATGGAAAGCCCTTCAGGAAGCCTGGAGAACTGTTCCTCCTGCTGTAAATGCTGCACCGAGCATCATCCCTGTTATCAAATAAACTGAAATCCCATGAGTGTGATTTCTCAAGTGACTATGCTCTTAGCTTCAGTGGCCGCATTAAAACCAATGTACTTGAGTATTCTTATGATTTGGGCCAGCCCAAAACAAAAAGTCACAGAAACACATGTGCTAGCATTTCATTTCCAGTTTAAACGACTCTTGGTCTTTTCTTTTATCCAAAGAAACGATTTCAATACAAAAAATGTCTTTTAGTTTGGATTACCTTCTACACTGATGGCAAGGCTAGTAATTATGCAGAATCGAGTCTACGTGCTTAGTAATATTCTAGCCAATTATGTACATTTCTGTACTCTAGCCAGCTCAGGAACATATGCTAGCATTACCAAATAGGTCCACCAGCTCCCACAATTTGATTTAACCCCCACGTGTTAAAAAGGACTCCAGGACCAGTACTGAGAAACACAGACATAAAGGACCATGATTTTTTCTTCACATGTGATTATGGAAGCTGGGTTTTTCTATTCCTGATCAGATTTTTATATGTGAATGCTGCTTTACAGTCCCAGTGTCACAGGATCAGAATATAGGAATTAGAATATCAAATTTCAGGGGGTCAAAGGCATGCTCAGAGGAAAGCACAGCTCTTGGAAGGTATTCTCCAGAGGACTGTTCAACTCTTCTGTGCTGAACGGATTGGAAATAAACTCTTGCAGTTCAGAAAAATCTTCTGAATACGTCTGAAAATCTTCAGGTATCTCGAGTAAACTCTGAGGAAGTGCGTTTGAAATTTCTTCTGGTTGATAATTTAAAGAACCCTCCAGAACGTCGTTGGGTAAAACAGGATCACTTGTAGCATTGGAGAGCAAGGGTGAGTTCTCTGGCCCTTGAATCAGGACATCTTCATTTATTTCAAGAGAAGGGGCTTGGACAAAAACAGAGAGAGAGAGTTCTTGGTTAGTATAGTAGATAAGGGTATATACATGATATGCATATCATTGTTGTCCAAAGAAAACTCTGCATCTCCATAGTTTCCATTTTTGCATCTCCATAATCATTATTTGAACACAGCAGCAGCCCTTTTCCATGCAAAACTTACAAGATTAAGGTAAAACAAACAAATTCAGAGACAAGCAATGACGGGCGGCAGGACTCTTGATTAGACATTAGTTCAAAGATAGATTAGTATGGTAGTCATGCACTTTCAATGTAGGAGTGTGCAATTCTGAATTAATATTCAATCAAAAATATGGAGAATATTTTAACTTTGAGAAAGAAAAGGCGACTTCATTTTTTTCCATAAAGATAAAAAAATAGGAGAGAGAGAGAAAGAGAGAGAGAGAGAGAGAGAGAGAGAGAGAGAGAGAGAGAGAGAGTTCAATGTGACAATGAGAAACTGTTGGTTAAAAGGGGGTTTAACAGAGGGTTAAAAGTGCACCTTTAAAAGAAATAAAAAGGGGTGCGATTTAAATATTAGTAGCTAGTGAGCCACAGCATACAGCAGTTAAATAAAAGCTGTGAAATTTTGTTACACCCCTATTCCGAAGTGACATACTGGTGCTCACAGAAAGACAGAAAGTGTTGCAGAAATTGCAAAGGGAAAACTAACAAAGATTTCCAAAAAGTTATAAAAATCCTCATTTTGCCAGGTAGCCAGACAAATAGACTATACACATGCACAGCCATTAACATTCAAGAGGAGAACTGCTCAATGCACGTAAATCAATAAAATGATCATACAAACAGCTATGACACACAGAGATGACTCCACTAAATATTCTCCATGAGGAACAATGATTACAGCACAATATAATGTTATCAACCGGTGATAATGGGAAATTTGTGGATTTTATTGGTCATTAAAGTGCCTGGGAGATAAAACTCACCATTGTGCTGCATGCACACGTTAGGCACTGGCCCCTCAGACACGCCTGTAGACCCGTTCCTGTTGCAACCAAGCACACAGCAACCATTACATCCAGCTAGGGCTGTTACAATTACTCGAATGAAAAAAATAATTGAGTAAAGGGTAAATGTCTGATTCATTCTGATTAATAGTGTATCTGCATGTCATTATCAAGATGTGTTTAGCAGATCAAAGGTTCTCCACAAGGGGGACCAACCTGTACCCACATTTTGTGGGTATGAATTAAGCATCTACATGAAGTAGAACAGTTGTTTAATTACATCTAGGCTGAACAACTCCATAATATCTAATATATATATATAGGCTTTCCTGAAAGATTCGTATAGAATATGCCACTTAAATTTCTTCTACAAGTTCATGTTCAAATGTTCATATTTATGCAGAGCTAGTCTAAGAAATGTAAACCTCAGTGTGGGAAATGAATATATACCACCACTGGCTTGACACTGCTTTAAACTTCCCTAAAATTGCAAACAAAAACTAGCATTACTGTAAAACACAGACTACTTAAAAGATCTGTACATTAAATGTTATATGGCATTCATAAAACGACTCACATGAAGACAAATGAGTATATTTCTACTATTTTTTGTCACAGTGTTACAGTACATACATTCCAAATGACATATTTCACTTTATTCCATTTTATTGTTTGAATAACAAAAATAATTACTCATTTACTAGTCAAAAACTAACCATCAATGGTAACAGCCCTACACCAATTGAAATGGAATGTTAATTCTACATTACAGTAACCAAGAAACACGTTATAGTCTTTTGCAACATTAAAAACACACAAAATTTTCCCTACCAAAATAACAATAACAAAAAACACATACAGCAAACCAGCAACTGAAAATCCTAAATCCTGAAGTCACATATTCTATAACTTGGAGCCCAAAACCAAAATATATTCTGATCCGAGGATAAAATAACTGAGATGCGATCCTGAATTAAACGACAATAAAGAAAAGAAGTGAAAAAAACAACTACAAAAGGTTCTTCATCATCTCCTCAGATGATAACAGCCACCCAGAGCTTAAGCAAGAAAAGCCTAATCTTCTTTGTGACATCACAGATTCACTGGAGCTGTCATGCCAGGAAGCAGTCCACATTTCAAATCACAAGTACAAGCAATCTACATTGCTACTACAGCACTATATACACAACCACAGTGTTAAATAAGCTGTAAAAACGTCTCACATTAAAGACCACAGACAATGCCACAAACCTTTCCAGTTATTTTTATATTAGATTTGACATTCAAAATCAATCTGACCTTTTTTGTTAATTGTTGGTTAAATGTCTCTAGTCATGTCAGGCCATGTTCTTTTTAAGCTTTCATTCAAAAAACAAGTGAAAAGTCTTTAGATGGAAAATATCTATCATACACATTTCCGCTGACCCCAGTGATTCATCTTTTCTGAGACATTATAATATTGCAGTGCCTGAAGGCTTTCCAATTGGTCTCCATTACCTGACCTGTCTCACTAACAATATAAGGATCTGATACTAAAGTGTATGGCAAAATTCAAAAGTAAAAATGTAATAGCCCCCTTCCCTCTATTTTTTCCTTTCGGATCTACACGGCCTCTCTGGGTTGGTTGATCTCTCTGTGTGTTAGGGGTGTAATGGTACAGAAAGGACATGGTTCACTGTTCACTCTGTCGTTTTCTCTCTTTCACTCGCTCTCTCTCTCTCTCACGCGCTCTCTCGTTCATGACTTTTCCGGAGCGTGTGGATCATTGCTCTCTCTCGCTCTCTCTTTCTCTGTCTCTCTCGCTCTCCCTTACTCTTTCTCTCTGTCTCTCTCTCTCGCTCTCTCTTTCGTTCCTGATTTTTCCGTATTTAAACCTCGGGTTTATATTTATATTTTCTTTAAGGGTAATGTATTAAACTGAGTTCAAAATAAAATGAAACGCCAAGATTCCAATGAGATTAACGGCGTTACAAAAATTAATCTATGCCCACCTCTAATATATATATATGGATGTGTGTGCATATATGCATATACAATGTGTGTATATAAATATATACAGGGATGTGTCACATGACCCTCTTCCTATTGACAAATCAAAAGTTGGATCCAAGATGGCTGATTTCAAAATGGCCACCATGGTCACCACCCATCTTGACAAGTTTGCCCCCTCACATATACTAATGTGCCACAAACAGGAAGTTAATATCACAAACCATTCCCATTTTATTAAGGTGTATCCATATAAATGGCCCACCTTGTATATACACATACACACTCAGAGTATATATTTACATTTATAATTACATTAATTAATGGCATTTAGCTGACACTCTTATCCAGAGCGAGGTACATCGGTGCTCAAGTAGTGCACATCTGTTTCTTTTATTCTATTTATACATATATATGTTTAATTATCATTCATCCACTAAATGCTGGCTGTACAAGCAGGGATAAGTGTGGACAAATGGACGGCCATGTCCCAGCAACAATCGGTTTTGTTCCACCTTAAACACTGCTATTTAAGGCGAAATGAAAATTTCAAATAAGGAACTATGAATAAGAAGCTAACTTCAGCGTCTTGGTGGGATCTGTACCTCCTGTCCGTGACAAGTCAGCAGATGCGGGAGATGTAAGTACTCTCAAATAATGACTTTTGTGTTTCTATTGCAGTTAAGTATGAACTAGTTTGTTTAGTTTTGTAAGCATGGGATGGGTGGGGCGTGGCCAACAACAACTTATTTGCATAAAAGAGACAGAGCCCTTAAACTGCTCATTTTGAAAGGAACTGAAACTGACAAGAATAAAGCTGGTGAGATGTCTGCAGTAACATGAATGAAGTAAGCTCTACGACTGGATTAAGCCATTTAACAGCCAGAACTGTGCGGTAAAACATTTACATTTTACGGCATTTATCAGACGCTTTTATCCAAAGTGACTTCCATTCCCAACCTACATGGGACAGTCTCTCCCTGGAGCAACTTGGGGTTAAGGGTTCAAACCTGTGACCTTTTGGTCCGGAGGCAAGTATCCTACCCACTGAGCTACCTTCACCCCGCTAGTGAGCATGGCTCATGAGTGTTTTCAAACCAGAAAGAAAATGTTTGTGCAACTCGACCAACTTAAGACCATTGACTGAAGTTTGGCTGCAATTTGAGGCTTTGCAATAATCAAAATCAATACAATAATACATACAATTTACAAACAGACATACTACAAGAACTGTAAAGCAAATACTTACTCTTTTGTCACGAAGACCAGCTTGGTTTTAATATATTTAAAGTATGGACTCTCCGCTGGAATACACAAATACATAAAGTTTATCAGTGACACTGTAATCCAGACTGTTATATACTTTGCTTTACTATCTTGCATGCAAAAGGGCATTGATTCTTATGTGTATCCAATATATAGTTTGGACACTATATATTGGAAGTGTAGCCATCATCTACAGTTCCAATATATAGTGAGAACTGAGGGACAACTTATTCACTATTCTGAAGCAACTGGCTGTAGCTTTAACACAGAATACATATTCTAAATCAGAAGTTCTTATCCTGGGAGCAGAAAGCTGTATGAGAGGGCCTGACACGGTCCCAGTGGTACTATGTCACTAAACACAAAGTCATCATGATAAATGCACAGAAACGCTGCTGAAAAAACCCCACCTGCAGGCCACAGAAGACTGATGTCGATTTTAAATTTGCTGGGTGTATTTTTTGAAGGGCGAGTCTAGACGGAGTGTTAAAAATGAAGCCTTTTTTTAGTGCCAGGCTAAAACTTTAGCAAAAGAGTTTGTGGTTTGTGCTAACAAAGTTTCTTATACCATGTGCAGACCAGACACAACTTTGCAGAGTTTTAGGAGTGTAAGCTATAGGAGCGAAGAGGCCAAAGGCTTGCCCTTCAGAAAGTCACCATTGTGAACCAGAAGGCACATGAGGCTTTTTGCATACTAGCAAATTCATTTGGTGAGACTTTTTTCTTATTGTGTATTATGGAAAAAATCCGGACACTTAGATCAGATGTATCACCACTGATATCAGTATTAAAACCACATGCCGCACCTGGTGGCGAACCACATGCCGCACCTGGTGAGAGACGTGGAAGACCATGTTCTCGCCAAGAAAAAATCGAGCATCTTGATGAGAACACAGATACGTCCAGAGATGCACATATATTAAAAGAATTTAGAAAAGGGTCAGATAGTGAAACCCCTGCTCTAAACAGCTAGTAAACTGCTATTCTCTAGAGCACAACAGACACACACAGATGTCCTCAGAACATACATACAATATGTACTCTCACACAGTTACACTCCCCTTCTTTCACACACACACACACACACACACACACACACACACACACACACACACACACACACACACACACACACACACACACACATGCATAGATGCTCACCTCCAGTCTTCTCATTGTAGTATTTGCCAAACGCCTGGTCTTTGGGTGTGTTTGGGTAAAGGTACAGAAGTGGGTACACTGGAGCGTTATCGGCCTCTATGATCTGAAAGTTGCGCAGGATTTCTGCAAAGGGAATCTGCTTCATGTCTACACCTGTGAATGGCTGTACTGTCCGCACATTGGGCTTCCCTACAACCAGGTCAGAGGGAAAGGCTTTTAGCTGTGAACACTGAATTTATAGAATTACATCAATATGGCAATGCTCCAAGATGTATTGAACAATTCCAATTTTTTGATCAGAATTCAAATTGTTTTCCTGTTTTGCCTTTGTGTAGGTAAGGATGCCAGACCTGGTAGCCTTGATCAGATTAAAACAAACCCAGGTGTGATGGTTCTTTTAGTGTGGTTCATTAGAGCAAATGACAATGTCTTGTAATCCCTGGACCAAACAAGAAGACCAAAACAATTAGTTAGGAATTCTGGTGCAGCGTGTTTGAGTGGAACACAACACAGAGCAAAAACGCCTAAACAGGCAACAGAATGAACTGCTGGTTCCTTTCTGCATAAAAACTTTGGTATGTGCAAAATCATTTTGACACTGTTTTGACATTATTGTTTTGTTGTTTGAAACTGGGAAAATAGCGTCTATTTGCAATTAGAAATTACATGAAATCTGGTGTGCATCCAACCAAAGAATGTGGTAACGATACAGGATGTGAAATTCAATAAAGTTTAACCGTTTACATTACAGGAGATTACATTACAGGAGATTGGCAAGTATTTTTTTAAACTAATCTTATTCGCTAGTTGGTGGTACTCCACAAACAAATCATAATGAGTGGTTTGTGTTTACAATAGCAAGCGTATAATAAGAACTGTGTCGCTCTTCTGCGTAACACAGAAGTCCTTGGTCTTGGACACCATACAAGCAATTTATCATCAGCGGCTGTTATCACTAGCTACTACTACACTAGATGAGATGAGACTGATATACACAGTGATGTGAAATACAGTTCCAGAAAAAAATAAGAGAGCACTGCAATTTATTTTTAAATCAGTGTCGCTATGATTATGACAACCATTCCATGCCAGTGTCTGTTAAATTCCTACACAAGCACTTCATTCTGCTATATGAGGTACTGATTAGTGATCACCTGAATCACATCAAATTTACGAGGAAAAGTATAAAAAAAACTGCTGTAATCAACACTCTCCTCTTGGAAGAGATTTGTTTTCTTTGAATTATTCAAGTTCTGTAAACGCTGTATCATTTCTATTATGTTGATGTTTTGTAATTTCCTTTAAAATTACGCTTTAAAGAACAATATTTTTATTTGGAAATTAGGAGAAATATTGTCAGAAATATTGTTTTTAAAGACTAAGGCAATGCTGTTCAGGTCAATACTTATATAAAAGATAAAAGATATAAAAGATAAAACCTGAGAAACAACATTTTTGTAGTCGTCCCTTATTTTTTCTGGAGCTGTGCTAATGTCCTAATTACGGTCATAAGGCCGGTCATAAGTATCAGATATGTAGGACAGAAGACCACATATGAAAAGTGCGTCAAATTTGATTAGAAAAGATCAGACATATTTTTTACAAAATTAAAAACATCAAAACTGAATTAGTGACACCTGAAGCCCTAACTTACCATCATTACTATACTCCACCCAACTGAAAGTAATTCCACCATCCTTGCAGCTCTCACTGAAGCGGAGGAGAAAAGTCCCACCTTGCTTCTTCTTTAACAAGATTTTCTCTTTTCCCTTGCTTACAAAACCCATGATGGACCTACACACAAAAACACACATTCAGAAACCTGTACATACACTTGGAATATATCTACATGTTCAAAAACAATTTTATATGAAACACAATTCATAAAGCCACACATGCTTACAACTTACCCATCATTCCACAAATCCGCAAGATGAAGTTTAACCAAGTTTAGAATTCCATCCAGCCAAACCCAGTGGGTGAAACTTGTGCCACTTATGTTCTCCTACAAACCAAATGAGAGATATTTATAAATTAATAAATTAACAAATACAACTGAGCAAACACACTGCAATATCAGCCTCTGCAATACTGATATCGTGGAAGGCCGCAATACGCAACTGAGCCCCTAGCCAATCAAGAGTGTTTCTGACAGGGAGCAGCTCCAGGTGAGTTACTAGTTGTTCTGTCCTGTTCTGGTCTTGTGTTGCTGGTGCTGGAGGAACGTTGTTTCATTTTTACTATGTACTGTGTATATGGTAGAATTGACAATAAAATCTATTTGACTTGACTTGACTAAAAAGCGTTGGCGAATCGCAGGGTGAATGGTGAGGTCTAAACTGCTGGAGCAGAATAAGGAGAAATATTTAAATGTGTTGGTTTTGTGACATCACAAGAAACCCGTGCATAGTGAAAAAACTAGTTGTTGTGTTTTGGTTTAAAAATGGCCTATTTTTATAGTGTAAACCATATAAAACTGGGGGATTCACCTTGCTGAACTTGGCCCAGGTTATTCTGCACTGGTCATAACTCTGTTGTTTACCTAACATGAATAACAAAAATAATGACATTAATGTACTGGCAATGCCTAATAACATCATCATAAGTTACATAAAATCTTTAAAGGCTGTCCTAGCTGGGAAAAGTGACATCACATTTAGTTACCAAAGAGTTTTTGAGCCAGAGTCTCAAGCTGGTCTTCGTTCAGACCAAGTTTAGCACATGACAGAAACTGCCAGCTCAGCATCTGTCCCAGCTGACTCCAGGATGCTGTGGGGGAGCTTGCAAAGAACACCAAGTTCTAACAAGGCACACAGACAATCACAGTGATATTAGTGTTAAACTGCATCAGTTCTTGAACACAAGGTTTAAGTAACTACAGTGGGGCAAAAAAGTATTTAGTCAGCCACCAATTGTGCAAGTTCTCCCACTTAAAAAGATGAGAGGCCTGTAA
>JBBPDB010037963.1:0-11523 GCA_037974465.1 Brachypetersius altus | reverse complement strand
AATGCAGTTTGTTCAAGACACTCTCCACAGATACGGCGGGCCAGCCGAGCATCTCCAGGCCTGATGGTGGCGTGGATAGTAAGCTGTGCCCTGTCTAAACACGTGGGTAGAGAGTTATTTCAACCTTTCTTTTGTGTACGAGTCTTTGTACGCTGCTAATGCCAACCACTAACGTTTTTTTAAGAAATAATGTTTTCTGATTCCAATTATTTATTTACCTTTACATTTTCTTTACGGGTAATCCATTAAACTGTTAAAATTGTTCAGGGGGCATATTTAGAGTTTACACAATTTTTTTACTAAAACACAATAACGTGGTTTTTCACTATACGCAGGTGCTCTTGGAACGTAAACCCTGTTTATATCATATTGTTCTATTGTAAATACTACTATACCGTGATGGTAAATGCTACTATATTAAAACTAGGCTTTTCAGTTGAATCTCGAAACATGATCAAAATATTAGGAAAAAACACCTCTGAGGATAAAAAGGATCTCTCTGGAATTCTAGTTGTATATTCTAGAATGAACATGGACATTTAAAGGGGACATTTTATGCAAAACACTTCAGTCATAAAAGGTCTATGGGCTACAAAACATGTTAATGAAGTTCTTTGCACAAAATCACTCTCACATTAAGAGATTCACCAGTTTTATTCTTCACAGTTTCAGGCCCGTTCAGAATGAGCCATTTGGACGGAGGGCCCAGTCTGACGTAATACTGGGGCAATTTGCACAGAACCGCCCCTCATCTGTCTAGACCCCACCCACTAGATTAGTTGAAGATCTGTCATTTTGTCTATTAGTTTTATGAGCACAGAGAAGCCGAGCGCTGTGTCTACAGGCAGAGGCAAGTCACTCATGAAGTGTTGTGTTGTTGCTGCAAAGAACAGCACAAATACCTACAGTCTCTCCAGGACAAAGAAAACCAAAGAACTGCGGGGCTTTCATTTCATTTTCGATGGCCATGTCCCAGCAACAATCGGTTTCATTCCACCTTAAAAAGTTTCACCTTATGGTGGAACGAAAAATTCAATTAAGGAGCTGTGAATAAAGAGCTATCTTCAGCATCATGGAGGATCTGTATCTACTGTCTGCAGATGAAGGAGATGTAAGTACTTTCAAATAATGACTTTTGTGTTTCTATCGCAGTTCATTTTGTTTTGTTTGGTATGTGTCAAATGAGCAGCGTAAGGGTGGGTGGAGCCTGGGATGGGTGGGGCGTGGCCAGCAATAGCTTATTTGCATAAAAGGGACAGAGCCCTGAAACGGCTCATATCAAAAGGGCCTGAAACTGTGAAGAATAAAGCTGGTTATATCTCTTTATGTGAGAGTGATTTTGTGCAAAGAACTTCAAGAACATGTTTTGTAGCCCATAGACTATCATAACTCATTTTTTAAAAAAAGTGAGTTTTGCATAGTATGTCCCCTTTAAGATTGTTAAAGAAATTGTATGTTTTATCTAAAAGCTGTATGTATCTGAGCAATGACGAAGGAGACTTGCAGAATTGCTCCATGTGCCAGTATCTTTTTCTTGATAAATGGTGCCAGCTCTTAATCACATCATGCTGCCAACTTGGACTGATAAGGGAGTTGTTTTGTGCTCTGATTAATCAAAGTTAGGATATCTAAGTGCCCCGCAGAGCATTGGTCTGCCTTCTGGAGCAGAGAGAGAATAAACGCCTAGATACTTCCATTAAAATAGGCTCACAGCAACAATAAGAAATGAATAGAACTGGACTAGCTCAAAGTTAAAGGTTTTCTTTATACTTTCTCTTTTTCTAAATGAGTTCAAAATGGCAACTTCTGTTTACTGTTTCAAAATGCAATGACCTTTGAACCATTAAAATGATACAGGATGATATTTTGTTTTTCCTTCTCATATAAGGTACAGTACTGTGCAATGGACTATCTTTATATTTTGCTTTGAAAAAATACTATTATCTGTATGTTAAATTGACCTCTCTAAAATATTTAGTTAATTAAATTAGAAATATTTTACTGCCCCTAGATCTTGCTATTGGATCCCACCAAGACCTCCTTATTCTGCATGGTGTAGTCACAGTGACTGTATATATTCCTCGTTCTGATCACCAAATACTGCAGATTTTTTCTTGGTCCAAGCCCTTAGTGAGCCAAGGGCAACAGAGGTGAGGAAATGTTCCCTAAAGCTGTAGGAATAAACCTCAGGAGGAACCAAAACTCAAAAGGGCCCTCCTTTGGTCGACCTGGAAGGAAAGAAAGTCTCTAATGGAGATAAATACCAATAGAAGGCTTTCGTAATAATAATAATAATAATAATAATTTTTATTTATATAGCGCCTTTACAAAGACTGTACATCTACGGCTAACAAAGTAATTATATTTAAGCGTTTTAATTGGAGTCAGTGTGAGGAGTAGTTTGAGAGTCTCCACAATAACAGGAACAACAGCCTCCACCTGAGCTTGTTTACCACCGGTTGGTTACACACAGTATTTTACTTTGGATCAAAAATACAATCCTGAAAAACAACAATACTTAAGAAAAATGTTATCCTTTTACCAGTACCAGTCTACCCTACAGTAGAAGGCTCAATCATAATAATAGTAATAATAATAATAATAATAATAATACATATTATATATATTATTATATTATATTTATATAGCCCTTTATATTTTATATTTTTCACCAAAAATCTCAAAGTACAGAAAACAAAATAATTAAATAAAAGGACGTCTATGGCAAGAACCCCGTGCAGGACAGCTGAAGTATTGGGGACCACAAATGCAGTTTGTTCAAGACACTCTCCACAGATACGGCGGGCCAGCCGAGCATCTCCAGGCCTGATGGTGGCGTGGATGGAGCACAGGCCCGCATCCTCGAACAGATCCACCAAGTAAAGCCTCGCTGGCTTCCTGCAGGGCCGTGAGGGCAGAGCTCTGGAAGAGGTGGTTGGTCCTGAAATCTTGCGAGCCGCCTTCGTGGCCAGCGGCTTCCTGGGAGCCATCCCAATGGTGGATTTGCGGGCGGTCTGCTTCGTTTTGCCATGGTAGCCGAGAAAAGGTAGTGAAAATAATAGTAAAATATATAGACTAAACAAATATTTCTTGATCGGATGACTATTTACATTAAATCATAATTTTAAAAAATACAAAATAAAAACATGCCAGATGGAGCGCCGTCAGTCTCGCCAACATCCCTGTAACCTAGCAACATCTTATTTATCCTATACAGTTGATGTGTTAATATGGATTGTTCATTTGTGTTCCAACATCTGCCACTGAAATAAATGGCACCCTTCCAATATGTTTGTTTGTATTTATAATAACATTAATTAAAATATAACTGTTCCTTGGTGATAATGCCATAGAATAACTACCTTTTGTTCCGTTAAAAAAAACTCCATTAAAATACTCATCAGGTTCTTGATCCAAAGAACTCTTATGTTTTTAATTTTTTAAGACTGTATTATTAGATTTAGGTTTTTGGTGAGTGTTTTTAAAATGAATGAAAAGTTACTTTTAACATTAAATTTAGATTTATTATTTGATATGTTTCTATCCTGTAACTGCTGTCAATTATTTTGTCATTTCTGAAGCTTAAATGACTACGAATTATTCAGTAATTCCATTGAAATATTCACTAACTGCTATTTATTATTTATCAACTATTGCATATTATTCAGAAACTGCTGTGAATCATTGAATAACTATTATAAATCTTTTAGTAACTACTACAAATTATTAACATCATGTTATAAATGATTTAGTAAGAGCTGTTAGTTATTCAATACATACTATCAAATATTTGTTACTCACTGAGTAACTCATTTAATATTTATTAAAAAAGAAGAAGAAGAAGAAGAAGAAGAAGAAGAAGAACAACAACAACAACAACAACAACAACAAAAACAACAAGAAGACCTTCAATCTTCACCAGACCTAAAACATATAATGTTGAATTAGGTACAGAAAAATGATAAAACATGTTCTTTGAATAGATGTGTCAGTTTTTGGTCTCTGATGTGTTTTCAGCTGTTTCAGAGTTTCTGTGTTGACCCTGAGTGAACTGCTGACCTTGCGGCAGAGCGGATGAAGCTGAGGAGGAGAAAAGAGGGAGAGAAAAGAGCAGTGCAGGCCTGTGATGAGAGGAGGGGAAGGAGGAGGCTTAGTGTTGGATTATACAACAAACAACAGAAGCCCAAGATGCTGGGAGCAAACACACGGCGGTGAGGGAACCATTACTGGCAATTTGTGTTTGGATCTGCAGGTTCAGGTGGTCGTTCTCCCTGGAGCACAATCAGAAGCACCATGGGGCACCAGGACCCCCCAACCCTCGCCCCCCTACACCAAAACACACACACACACACACACACACACACACACACATTTAGTAAGAATGATACGAGCCACAGCAGCAGGGTAGGGGTGCCTGCTGAAGGGCAGATTAGAGTGAAGGGTTTCTTCCTTTTCTTTCTCTTCCTTAGTTTCTCTGTCCTCCTTTACCCCCACCTGTCTCTCACCCACTCTCTCACTCTTTCCCCTTATTTTTTTTCTCTGTCTCTCCCTGTCTCTCTCTTTCTTTCTCTCTATTTCTCCTTTTATCTCTCACCCTTTTCCCTTCTTTTTTATCTGTCTCTCTCCGTCACCCTTTCTTTCTCTCCATTTCTCTTTTTATCTCTCACTCTTTCCCCTTCTTTTTTTCTCTGTCTCTCTCTGTCTCTCTCTTTCTTTCTCTCTATTTCTCCTTTTATCTTCTCTGGCTCTTTTGGGTTTCACTCTGCCTCTTTCTTGCATGCCCTTCCTCTTTCACTCCTTTTTTCTCTTTCCCTGTTTTTCAGTTTCTTCTTCACTTATTACTCCCTCTCTCTCTCTCTCTCTCTCTCTCTCTCCCTCCCTCCTTTCTCTTTTTTCTCCCTGTCATTGCCTCTTTCTCTGTCTCTTTGGTTTTCACTTTGCTTCTTTCTCTCTTTTCTCTCTCACGCTCAAATACACACTCTTGCCTTTTCACACGGATACAAAAGAAACGGAACTATTTATTTTCTGCATGCCAGAAGTTGCACACATTTGTTCTCCTTTTATTTCAGCTTCATTCTGAATGTTTCAGTTTCAGAACCTTGGAGAGCACCATCGTCTGCAGGGATGGTGTTCAGAGGGATGTCCTTGTTATTCAGGACCACGGACAGTATACAGAAACAAGCTGTAGGGAAGAAAAAGCACCCAGTGGCACCGGAGCAGGTTCAGGCAATAAAATTCAACATAAATACACCAAGTCCAACAGTCTCCCCCTAACTTTTTTAAATCAATCTTCACATTGAAGTTTACTAAACAACATGCTGCATGGATCTGTGCTGGAAGTCCAACAGATGGTGAACATATGCCAAAATAACTCCTTATATGGTTACCATGGTTTGTGTTGGTGTCAGACATCATTTGGGGCTTTATTTGGTGTTTCTATGTGACACAGAACAACATTTTAAAAAAACATGTGATAATAAAAAAATGCTACTGGGTTTTAAAAGTAAAAAAACACAAGATCTTTGAACTTTCAGGATAAGTGGGGCGGGGCCTGGATGGTAGCTGAGTGGTGGCGCTCAGCAAATGAACAGCAAATGCCGAGCATGTAGGGGAGGAAACACTGGTTTTGTATTGTTTTATTATGTGTTAGAGTTTACTAAATAACTCTGAGTTTAGTTTATTTTATTACTGTTGCACCATTACACCAAGCCATTTTTTTCCCTATTCAAAAAATTGATTCGTAGAACATTCAAATACTTCTCTCCTTGCAATGCAATGCAAAAATATAAAACAGAAACCAATGGCCTGATGTATTCAGGTGAGTTCTCACCAGCTGTGCTTGGAGAAAAGCCCCTTAAACAGCCACGCTCCATTAGAGAACCCTACTGTGCCTGAGGCCGCCCCCCCTGGCCGCTTGGTGAGCCATCCAGGAGCAAACATCAATTAGAGAAAGGTTACCTTGCACCACTGCTGGCTGGTGCGAACCAGGAGAACAAAAAAGCACAGGAGTGGACTTATTTTTTTAAGCCTCCCCCACCCCCCAGCAGACCTTTCTTTTGCATTTAGAGCTGGTCGCCTTATTTCGAAAGGTCACATCAAGCAAAAAACAGAAGTTTGTAGGAGAGGCCTGAGCGATGACTAAAGTTGCCCACCATGGAGGTGACGCACAGCACTGATGACTCATTATTCACGTCACTTCAAACTTCTTGGACCAAATGAGTATCACTGATCAATGATCTGCCTCATGGTACACGGTACTATTCTGAATATTCAATATCAGTGTTGAATGGAAAAGCCAACAGAAAGTATAGTTAATAGAAGTTTTCAGCTCAGTGTCACACATCCACACAACAAGCAATTTCTTATTTATTATCATATCATTATGTGCATTATTATCTTATTATTACATGTGATAATCTACGTCAATGTCAAGTGCAGTTTTCAACTCGTTCATTAAAACATTACCATAATGTGCAATGTGTTATTATTATAATGTGCAATTATAACCATGTGCAATAACTCTATTTATGTCAATATTACTGAATATAACTTAATAACACACTCCTAACGACAATTTGTGTTTTTGGTAATTCACTTAATTACAGTTATTTATCTATATAATAACAATAATAATAATAATAATAATAATAATAATAATAATAATAATAATAATAATAATAATTATTATTATTATTATTATTATTATTATTATTATATTGCACTTTACATTGTACAATAAAAATCTCATAGTACACAGACAGAAAATTACATATTAAAATACAGAATTAAAAATCTAGAGGAGTAAAAACATTACTTTTTTAAATACAGCAAGCAATCAAATAATCATTTAAAACATTGGATTAAATTAATAACCCACCATGTGTGAATAAAGCATAATGTATTTCATATTGGATATATTTTATATTTGTTTTTGTGTATCTGTGCATAAGCAATTTCATCTGGGATCAAAACAGTTTTCTGATTCTGAAGGTTCAAGGCTACTTTATTGTCATCAGCAACTGTAAACATGTAGATAATATTTTTCCATGGACCACTGTGTAACATGTAGCAACATGCAACATTCAGCAGAGTGCAAGTTACACTCTTAAACAATGCAAACAACATAATACATAAACCACAACAATGTAACAGTACAGTGTGAATAGAACTTTCCAGACTGATTAATGTTACACTGTAAGTGTGATAATTGCACAGGAGCCAGTTACAAAGATCAAGGAATAACAGAAACAATACAATAAATAGACAATGGGATGCAAATCTGAGAGTAAGTAAGTAGGCAACACAACAGTCTAACAGTAAAGTGTGAAAGGGATGTAAACCTTGCAGAATTAATAATATTGCACCATACATGTGTATTGCACAGCAGCATGGAACCACAATGAGTAAATGTAAATTATGGACACAGATTTGAGCCAAAATGGTCATCTATTAAGTTTTCTTCATTAAGTTAGAACTTTTTTAAAGTTCATGTGTGCTTGCACCATAGTTAAAGTGTAATTGTACCACTGTGTTTTCCATCTGCCATTATTTTGGAGTGTGCCCAAGCATGTTTGACCCCCAAAGTTCAGTTCCTTTAGTTAATTTGATTGTGCCAAACACATTTAAGAGGCTAAGACTTAATCAGGGTTCAGCTGGACTTGGGTTCAGTGCATTTCTAATTTGATCAAAACCTCCACCAAGGCACAAAATGTGAATTTTACTTGAAATGCAAAGGGATTATATTGACCTGTAATAATAAATGTAATAAAATAAAACTTAATAAAATAGTAACTTAGTATAAAAAAACAAGTTTATATAAATATATATACTGCTCAAAAAATAAAGGGAACACTTAAACAACACAATGTAACTTCAAGCCAATCACATGTCTGTGAAATCAAACTGTCCATTTAGGAGGCAACACTGATTTACAGTCTACACTCTCATTGACAATCAGTGTTGCCTCCAAAGTGTTATTGACTTGAAGTTACATTGTGTTGTTTAAGTGTTCCCTTTATTTTTTTGAGCAGTATAAATATACACACACAAATATTTTTATACAGACTTTCGTTTAGATGTGTATTGCTACATACGTTTAATTTGAAGTTGAAATGCATAATAAGTGAAAGAAAAATTCACAGGTAGACTTTAAGCAGACAAAAGTTAAAGCATCAAGAAACACTTCTTACCTTTAATTCTCCTGCAGAGGCATCGTTTGTATGTACAGTCCTGAACAAAATCTTAAGACCAGGGGAAAAAATTACAAGCGTTTGCATTTTTTGCTGGTAACCAGGTTGTAAGTAGAGCTTTGAAATGAAGAAACAGGAACAAAAGACATGAATTAGAGAGTAAGCAATTTATTGAAAACTGCATTTAAACTCAAACAGTCTGTTCATCAGCCAAACAAAAGTTCAAGATTGTAGTGCAAAAAGCAAAAACAAAAACAGAAGTAAAGGTGTTAAAAAATGACTAGTAGTGAAAAGCCCCAAAAATTAGTTCAGACATGTTTGATGAGTGTTTCCAGGAGTCTGCTGGGAATGTTGCTCCATGTGGTGAAGACTTCTTCACGAAGGACTTCCACGGTCTGGAACTGACGTCCGTTTTTATAAACGTCCCTTGCCCTCCATCCCCAAATGTTCTCAATGGGGTTTAGATCAGGGGAACATGCATGATGGTTCAGAAGAGTGACATTATTCTCCTGGAAAAAGAAGTCAGATGGGCTTTGTGAACTGCAGGGTCCTTTTGAAAGAACCAGTCATTAGCGCACAGACGTGGCCCTCAGTCCAGACGGATGTTGGCTGCAACATCTCCACATAGCCTGTCGCTGTCTGATGCTCCTAAACAACCTTCAGTGCCATCGTTCCACTGAAGGAAAACGCTCCCCAGACCATGAGGGAGCCTCCTCCACTGTGCCGAGTAGAAAACATCTCCAGTGGGATCTCCCCGTCATGCCCGTAATGCTGGAAACCATCAGGACCGTCCAGGTTCATCAGCTTTCTTCCACCTCTCGATGTCCCATGTTTGGTGTCCTTTTGCAAAGTCCAGATGGACAAGTTTGTGGCGTGAGAGCCTCCTCTTTTTTGTTCTTGAAGCCCTCTTTTGCAGATGCTGTTTTATGGTTATTGGAATGCAGATAATATTAATAAGGGCTTTAATTTGGGTCGAAGATCGTCCCGGCCTTAAACTTTTGATCGGCCGATGAAGAGCATGTTTGAACCGCCGATGAGGAATGCGAATTCTTGTAATTTTTCCTCTGGTGTAAAGATTTTGTTCAGGACTGTATATGATGTTTTTGCTCTTATATATGTGTATTTGTATTGAAAATGTGCAGAAATGAAGGAAACAAATTCATATTGTTAACAGTGCAGAGACCACTTTTGGCCCACATTTAAGTTATTGTGGCTTACCTGTTCTTTATCACTGTTAATTAAGGTTTTAGTGACTGTAATGTCATTCAGCTAATTCCAGTCCGTTGCTCTGTATTCAGCACAATGTGATCAGCATGAAATAAGTCTACAGAACAAGAACCAGATCTCAGTTCATTTATCTCACTGTCTGTTGTACCATTGGTTATTTGGAACATTTGTCTATTCATCATGATATTTTAACAAAATGTAAAGTGCAGAAATTTACAATTTCTTTAAAAAATAAGTGAAGTGATCATTCTGTCATACGTGAACTCACCACAGCACACAGTGTGAACAGCACTAAATTCTTCCTCTGCATTTAACCCATTCACCAAGTGAAGCAGGGGGCAGCTACGAACACAGCGCCCGGGGAGCAGTGTGTGGGGACGGTACCTTGCTCAGGGTACCTCACAGGGCGAATGCCTTAACCACTAGGCCACCATGCTACAAAACTCTCCATCTAAGACCTCATCCCCCAACACATCTCCACCGCCATCTTGAGTCACACTTGACTGATGAGCCAACAACACAAAAGTCCCATTTTGACAAAATAAAAGTCCCATAATGAAAAAGTCAAAATCCTAACATTACAAAATAAAAGCTTAAAATAAATCTCCTAATGGCAAATTAAATGTACATTATTGCCAAAATAAAAGTCCTAAAATTATAAAATAATAGTTCTATCTGCAAAATTAAAGTCCAAATTTCACAAAATAAAAGTCCCCTGGACAACATCAAAGCCATAATATGACAAAAATGCTAATGCTATGCTAAAGCTATGTTAATGCTAATGCTAATGAAAGTGCTATAATAATGCTAATGTTAATATTGTGCTAACATTAATGCTAACATTAATGCTAATGCTGTGTTCTTCATTTGATCAAGCACACTTTGCATTTTCTCTGTGGAAATGCAGTCTAATTTATTTGTTTTTATTCTTTAGTTACTTCCACAGAGATGTAGCTGGTTGTATGTCATGAACAACATAATCTTGTCTGTCTCAGGTATGTTCAAACAACATAGGCTTTACATGAAAGTATGTGTTTGGAGTTTCTATTTATCTTCTGTGTCCTCTGGCCTTGACTGGATCACAGGAAAGTCCTCCCAGCTGACCTCACACAGTCTGCCCTCACTATTTGAGCACCTTAGAAACATGCAGAGACACAAAGGTCACCTGTCAAACAACGCGCACCGCCTAAGCACAAGAATCAACTCAAGGTATATAACGTTACTGGCACGTGTATTGTTAGAAACTAATGTGGGTATTGTCTGTTTATTATAACGCCATTTTTGTCTGCAGGAAATATTCTATGTCGGTGAAGATCCCTGACACCAAAGGCTGTAGAAGATGTAGTGTTGGTGAGGCACACATCAGCCAAAATGCAGGAAGCAGCTAAGTCTCCCATATATCATTTGTTAATGTCCTTCTTTTTTGTCTCAGTAAGGAACCCTTACACAGACAGTGTCTTCCTGTGTGCTGCAGTCCCAAGTGGCTTGGTTCTTCTCATGTGGTATGAGCCACTGCAGAAGTTCATGCAGCTCAAGGTAGGAATGATGATGTGTATGCATGATGTCAAACATGGATTAAATTTCACTGTCGCTATGATGCATCTCCGTCAGGGAAGGGCACTAAAGCTCAGTTTTGAGATTGACGCAGGGGGCGTGGTGTAGGGGCAAACAAAGTTAGTAGACAAAGTTCTGGGGGCTATTTCAGAAAGCTGGGTTAGTGAAAATTCTGAGTTATTTGACTCCAAGATGAAGGAAACCCGGAGTTTCCGATTTCAGAAAGCCAGTTCAGCCAAACTCTGAGTCAGTTACTGTGGCAACATACTCCCTGAAGCTAACCTGCTCACTAGCAGGTTTTACTCCAGTAACTCTGAGTTTCTCCACTTTAACCCCACATTCAGACCAAAGGGCGTAAGTGTTCTGACATGGCGTGCCCATTCCTCGATGAACCCATTGACATCGAAGCACAAATTCTCCCAAGAAATCTTCGTCGTGAGAGACTGATCAGACCCCGGTTGGATGTTTTCTCGTTACCTGATGATTTTCTGTTAGAGCGTTTCCGTTTCTCAGCCCAATCTGTCATTTATCTCAACAATATTCTCAGCCCCCA
>JBBPDB010037952.1:0-11524 GCA_037974465.1 Brachypetersius altus | reverse complement strand
TCTTCTCAACTCTGGCAGCGTTAGGAGAATGAGAACCGGATGGGGCGCCATCTGGTGTCCAAGTCCCAGTGTGACCATGATGTGAACAGAGCAAATTGAAGCTCAGAAGAATTACTGTGACTATAAACTTCTTTATAGTTTATATAGTTTTTTCTTGCTCGTTGACTGGTTATGCGGGAGAATGACAGGGAGTCTGTGTAAGAGTGGAGGAGAATAAAGAATTAAATCTGACAGTAAATCTGACAGCCCTCTCATATCTGTTGTTTTTGAGATAAACACAAACTTGTTGATTTTTAGCTGATATTACTCTATCTCTGACTCTCTCTCTTTCTATGCCTCCCTCTCTCTCACCGTTCTTCTCTCTCTTGTGTGCTTCTCTTGCTTTCTCTCTCTCTATCTCTTTCTCTTTCCGTGTCTCTCACCCTCTCTCTTCCTCTCCTTCTCCCTCTCTCGCTGCCTCCCTCTCCCATTCTCTGTCTGTCTGTCTTTCTCTTTTTCCCTTTCTGTCTCTCTCTCTCTCTGTTACAGGTGAATGAGGTAAACATTGAAAGCATGCGACATGCTGAGGTGGTGGCGTTCATCAAGCGCGGAGGGGATGAGACGCGCTTGCTGGTGGTGGATCCGGATACAGACGAGCATTTCAAAAAGCTGGGCATCACTCCCACCGGCAGCCATGTCAAAGGCATGATCCTACAGTTCTTTAACTGTTTGTTTGACACTGACACGAGATGAAGTGCAGAGAGAGAAGAGAGAGGCAGCGGGTTAGCAGCGGAGCTTAAGTGAGGAATGTCTTATAAAATGACTGACAGGAGATCAGTCTAACCACAGAAGCCCTTCGGTCTGGAGTGCAAGTCTGTAGTTCCTCAGGAACATAATGCACTTGTGTTGATGACATTTCTAAAAATTATGTTCTACATATTTTACAGGTTCTTTAGACTTTTTCGGGATCAATTTAAATGTTCTGTAAATATAGTCAGCACTGGACAACGCAAATGTTCTTTGGATGCTGTTGAACTGATACGTTGTTTCAGACAGACTTGCTTTTGTCAATTATTTTAGATGCAATGCACAAGTTCACAATTTTCTAAAAGGAAGCGTGTAATGAAGTTGTTCATACAAATGAAACGTTTGCATGAATATGTGTGTAGAAAATAAACAAAATCCGGGCGTGTCCTAGAAGAATGTGTTGAAGTAGATGTTGGTGGAGGACAGGAGAGTGACTGCCTGTGTTCTCTGGTTCAGGTTTTGAGACCCAGTCCATTACAAACGGCTCGCCCAGTCCTCACGTCAACGGCCGCTCTACATCCCAGTCTACACACTCAGACCGCAGCAGCCAGGACACCAGCACGCAGGTGTGTGTGTGTGTCTGTGTGTGTGTGTGAGAGAGAGAGAGAGAAAGTGAAATGACTGCATGATAACTGTCTCATTGCTAGAAATTGTAATTAATTTTTCATTTGGTTTGACATGCAGCTGCTCTGTCAAAATGCTTAATCAGCTTGTTGTCTTTGTAGGTTTATAATAATATACAGCTCCAGAAAAGGTTTTATCTTTTATAGGTGCAAGTATTGACCTGAACAGCTTTGCCTTAAGAACTGTTGACAATCTCACAATCTCCAAGGAAAAATATTGTTCTTTAAAGCATCATTTTAAAGCAAATGACAAAACATCAAAATAAAAGAAATGATGCAGTGTTTACGGAACTTGAATCTCCTGTTCTCTCTTAAACAAAATGGCAATAATTACCTCTAACCAGCTTCTAGTATTGTTTTGGTCTCATTGCGACAGGAGAGTGTCCATTGCAGCTGTGTTTTTGTACTTTTCCTCATTAAATAGGATTTGATTCAGGTGATCACTAATCAGTACCTCATGAAGCAGAACGAGGTGCTTGTGTAGGAATTTAACAGACACTGCCATGGAGTGGTTGTCATGCTCATAGAGATGCTGATTTAACGATAAATTGCAGTGGTCTCTTATTTTTTCCAGAGCTGTGTTAAAGGTTATGATGTTTAGATACTTTCTCCAAATTTCTCTTCTTGATAATTCCTGTGCAAAGACTAAAGGCTAAAGTACTACTAATTATCAGCCACCATGTATTTTATCCCCTTTTCATGTCAGCACTCTTAAAAAGACTTTGGGAATCATATTAAGTCCTTGTCTTTTGTCATTTAAGAGACACAGCAGAGAGTTGTCCTATATGTAAGTTGTTGTACAGCTGAGAAAATGGCCATAAGAAACATGCTTCATTCTTATTGTCAGTTTAATGCCTTGAGGTTTTTCTACATCAGATTTTACAGATTGTGTGACTTAACACTGAGACTTTAACTTTAAAGCAAGCGGCATTAGTTTTGATGTGTACATTTGCAAATGTTAGCCTTTTGTTTTTGTACTGTTTTGTCTCTATAAAGTCAAGACAGTAACCCAGAAAGCTAGACTGTTGTCTCAGTGCGCTCCAAATTATGACCGATACGTTATTTAAAGAATGTTTCATTCAGAAGAATCCTTTGATTACACCATGGAAAAGAGCCGAATCTGTCCATTTTTCGTGAATTCTACTGGGTTATTCAACATTGTCAGCACTGTCAGCAAAGAGGGAGATGGAAAAGGCAGTGGGCAAGAAAGGCAGCGCAGCCCAAGTGCCGCTGGGGAATGTGTTTTAAAATGACTGACAGGCATAACCGCAGACTTTTCAGCACTGATACGTTATTTAAAGAATGTTTCATTCAGAAGAATACTTCAATTACAACATGGAAAAGAGCAGAATCTGTCCATTTTTGGTGAATGCTACTGGGTTATTCAACACTGTCAACTGTTACCTGTAATTTATTGCCTGCATGCAGTTCCAGAAAAGTGCAGATGAAGTCAGACAGCATGCACTGTTTAAAAACATCAGTAAAATATCCTTTCTGTTGTTTTTTAGTTTAGTATCTGTTTAATCTCTGTGTAAACTCAGTTAGTGAGCTGAAGAGTATTTAGCCTGTATTCATTTCAATGAATATTAAGTGAAGTGGCCTTGTTACACTGTTCTGTTGTGAACTGTGTAACACATAAAAAGGACCCTTCACCTTCTCAGTTGCATCCCAGCTTCTTTAAATGACATGAATGTTGATATCAATAATTTGATGTGTTGATTTTGCAAGTGCTTATTGTTCCGGTTAAAATAAAACAGTATGAATGGAGGCTTGGGCAGCATGTCCCAAACCCTTTGACGTGTTTATTGTGTAAAATGTGCACCACATTCTTGACACATATAATAACGTGATGTTTCTGTGTGTGTGTAGAACTCAGAGGATGGCGGGAGCCGCTTGCTGGACCCCTTTGCTGAGATCGGCTTGAGATTGAGCCCCACAGCAGCAGAGGCCAAAGAGAAGGCCCACGCCAAGCGCGCCAAGAAGAGAGCACCCCAGATGGACTGGAATAAGAAATACGAGATTTTTAGCAACTTCTGATCTCACACACAGACAAACACACACTCACTCACACCCTCCCCGACCCAGAATTCCAACCCCCTGCACCTGACTGCTTTGTGGAAAATGGAGGCTGTTATTTTTTTATAGATAAAGCAAATTTAGAACACCCCAAGTCCCGATTTAATAGATTCCCCTGCAGAGCGGGAGCAAGCGGAAAGCGAATGTCTCAATCTATTTTTTCACTCTCAACTGGAAAAAAAAGAAACTGACTCAGAGCTGTCTGACTCAGAAGTGCTGCTGATCACCGGCTCATTAAGCATGAAGATTTCTCCAGAGCACGCGCTTTTTTTTCGCCTGGAGGACGCGGCTTGGATTTTGTATTGCTTTTGCTCAAATTTACTTCAACTGCTACTCACACTTCAAGCTGACCAGTTAAGAAGTGACCCCCCAAACCAGCAGCCAAGTTTTATATAATCCCACCTGTACCAGCAGATGTTGATCATACTGCAGCACACAGCTCAACCAGACTGGAACCTCAAAGATCCAAAATTGTTTACAACTCTACATGACCGTGGTGGTGTTGTCGGCTCTGGTGGCAAATATGCATAGAAAGATGTGCAAATAAAGGTGGATTGCACAAAAGTTACATGAAAATTGTAGTTGACATACATGGAAAAGACATGCAAATTATAGTGGACTTATACAGATCATACAGATCAAATCCTGAACTGGCCCGTTTAGAAGGACTGTCTCGGTGTAGCCCATTAAATGTTCTGTATGTTCTTCGTAAATCAGTATTACACATGAAGGCATTCGGGGGGATTTTGCTTGCCATGCACCTGTATGTTCACAGCTTTAAAGGGAAAGTTTAATGGTAGGTTATGTTCCTACTTGGTGAGGTTATTTCACAAAGCTCTGCCCATATTCTTTGACTTGTTTTTTGATAAATACAAAGGAAAATTATGCAAAATAATTCATTAGAAGTTAGTACAAGGTTATAGAAGTGAGGATTAAAAGCCTGCATCTACTGACTGGTGGGTTTAAAGTGCAGTTTGAACTAGATGAGCCAAAAATGAGGAAAAGAAGAAAGAAACATCTGTTTTGGTCAGTCCCCGCTTTTGGCTTAAAGCCCCAGGGACCCAAGCTCATGTTTTGTTTTTCTAAGTAGGTTAATCTTATTGGCACGTATTACAAGTATGTCCTGTCCTTTCAGTGTCCACTAAATGCCAACATTCTCCTCTTTCAGAGTGAACTGGGCAGTCCTACTCTTGGGTAACACTTGGGTTCACTCACCAATCACAAGGTTGATGCATGTTGTCCCACCCATTATTGCAAATGTGTTCCCCCACAGGCAGTCTGTGCTTCAGTGGGACAAAGTGAACACATATATTACTGCACTACCAAAATATTTCATCTATTTTCCTGTTGTCCAGCTTTCCACCCTTCCATTTGTCTTTGTGTTCGCTCACAAGTTTGTTCGCCTGTCAATTCGTTCAATTGGCCACATCAGCATTCCCTGGATACACATCCAGCAGTAAAGTGAATAAGAACCTTCCAGTTTCATTTTAAAACTGGATATTACTTTTAGTGAGCCACAGAAACAGGGTTGTCTTCAACTTGCAGAGCCCATTTCACTCATTTCTTCCTGCTCACTTGTTCAGTTTCATTTGCGTTTTGAAGAGTTATCAGTCACATTTGCTGATCAGAACATTAGGACAGTTCTCATGTAGATCTGATCGGCACAGGTGAGCAAATTTAAGCTGATGATTTATTGCCTTATAATTAATTGTGACTGTTGATTTAATTGTCCGTTTCTTTATTTTATGAAGGTTTAATAGCACAACCTTGGGCAAATTGTTGCCTACGATGTACTAAAACAAAATGATGTACTTCACTCATGCATTTCAACAGTTACAGAATGAGTTTTGTCACAGTGGCATATGTCAACGGGTGGGATGTATTAGGCAGCAAATGAATGGTTAGTTCTTGAAGTAGATGTGTTTGAAGCAGGAAAAATAGGGGTAGATAAGGATGTGAGGGACTTTGACGAGGGCTAAATTGCGATGTCTAGACTGGATGAGAGGATCTCCCAAAGGTCTTCTGGGGCGTTTCAGGGTTAGAGTGGTCCAATGAAGGACAACCGGTAAACGGGTGACAGGGTCAGGGGTACCCAAGTCTCAGTGAAGTGAAAGTTACCATTTGTCATACATGAACGCACCACAGCACACAGTGTGAACAGCACGAAATTCAACCTCTGCATTTAACCCATTCACAAAGTGAAGCAGGGGCAGTCAGGAACACGGCGCCCGGGGAGCAGTGCATGGGGCCAGTACCTTGCTCAGGGTGCCTCAGCAGTGCCTAGTGGTCTTGGGAATCTAACCCGGACTTTCTGGTCGCAGGGCGAATGCGTACACATGAAGAGCGTAGACTAACCCATCTGGTCTGATGCCAAGGAAAAGGTTCGGTAGCACAAATTGCTGAAAAGGCTTTGATAGAAAGGTGACAGAACACCTGTGGAGTAGAGTGCCTATGCCAGACCGCTGTCTGCTATCAAATGCACCTACAATGGGCACGCGAGCATCAGAACTGGGCCATGGAGCAATGGAAGAAGGAGGCCTGGTCTAACGGTTGATGTATTTTATATCATGTGGATGGTTGGGTTTATCACTTACCTTAGGAAAACATGGCATCAGGATGCACTTTGTGAAGAAGACAAGCCAGCAGAGGCAGTGTGATGCTCTGGGCAGCGTTCTGCTTGGAAATCTTGAGTCCTGGCATTCATATGGATGAGTGACATGTACCAACTTCCTAAACATTACCGCAGACCAAGTGTACCCCTTCATTTTAACACTATTTACTTAATGGCAGTGGCATCCGTGAGAAGGATCTCCTGCCACCAGGTGTCAGATGTCACAGAACACCTTGTGCAGTCTTTCATTTTAACACCTTTAATGCTGTAGCTGATTGGTGTATATATATATATTTGCCTCGACTCAAGTTATTTAAATATGCCACATTTACCTTCTCCTGGGTTGTGATGCAATATGACTGGAAAAAATACAATCATTTCAAGTATCTGTGCTCATCTAATAATTGCAACAGGCCTGGTACTGTCATACAAATATTCTTGTAAATATTTAACTTTAAGTTGCTTCGTGAAATAACCTCCAGTACAGTTGCAGGTATCAACAAATGTGATCTTATTGAAAATAAGTATTGACTGTGAAACACTAGAGGGCATTGAAGTGTATGGAATGTGATAGTACAGAGGCAGAATCTGCAGGTTTCAACCACTAGAGGGCAACATATGCAAGTCACTTAACTGAGGCTCGGCGTGTTACCAGTGAATCAGTGCAAGAGTTGAAAGTTTCTCATACATGTAGGGTACAACTGTGCTGACAATCTGGCAACCCAGCATTGCCTTTCTTAGACTGAGGCTTTCTGGAATGTTCTAGAATGTGATAGTGGATTCTGGTATGGTAGACTTGAGAATAAAACACGTGTGTTGAGTTCATGGAACAATCTAACAGAGGAAAATCAGAGACAGGTTCATTCGACAGCCATACTATATGCACAAAGGCATTGCTGGGGTTGCAAAGCCCAAGTGGGGGAGACTGGGGATAGCCGCTGGGTGCGCTACCTGAATTTCCAGTAGAAATGGGCTGAAATAAGTAGCAGGAGTGGCCTGCAACAAAGCAGATACTGATGAATTTCATGTGGAACAAAAAGCAGTGGCTGCAGGAGCCCCTGAGCTTATGAAGATTAGATAGTGCTGGGCCACCTGCTTTTAGCACACAGACCCCCTCAGATAGACTTACTTCATCTCACCGAGGGGTTTCTCATGGGAATGGACAAAGTGACCACTTGGACCACTAACCACTCTGCTGGGTCAGTTCTGTTGGGTCATTAAGCTAGTTCAGCTGTCCCGTGCTGACATACCACTAAAGAAAGAAAGCTTTAGAGTCTGCATCGTATAGCAGCAAATATTTTACCCCCCTGCCTGTGTACATTACCAGCATTGTTGTACCTCCTCTGAGTAATCAAAAGTGCATTATTTTTATCTATTGTTTTCCTTCTAATGTTTGTGTTTCTAATTCATTACGTTTGCAGAAGTTTCTTCTTCTTTCAGTTCCGTCTGTACCGACTTTGTATGCATTCAGAGCTCAAGCTGTATGCTAATGTATATTCATTATGGGAATATATGCCAGGTTGCATTTTTTTTTCCAAATAAAGTGTGACATTCGCATTCTTACATACAAGTATCAGTACACGCCTCCAGCTCCGCTGATGTTGAGTTAACTTGTAAAGAATTGTGTAATAGTTGGTGTTATTATGTGGATCAATGGATTATCTCAACAAAAGCAAAAAAAGCAAGCTCACACTGACAAACCATGTCTTTAGGTCCACCTACCTCATAATTACAGACTCGTTCTCATCATTTGTTAGGCCCTTCTAACCCATTCATCAGTGGGCAGGACTTATTTTTAATTACCAGCTCAAATAAATATTATTGAAAGCTTTTGTGGCTGGATGTGGAGGCCATGAGTTGATTGGGGACCCCTGGAATAAAAAATAAATAAATTTCCATAAATCCTTCACTATCATGCAGTCAAGGATAGGAGCACAGGATTAGAATCAGCCTGGGTCACAATCACAGTCTCATTAGTTTCTGTCACTCTCATCAGCAATCAGAGGATTTATTTTCAGCTAGTATGATCTGTATTCTTTGTGAGAGCCAGCAAAGTCCACACGGGCTGCGTTTGAGTATATTCTATATTCCTATGTTCGACCACATTATAGCCTATTTATTTTGCATCAGTGCGTTCATGTGGCTTGTTCAGCGCAGGCTTCGTGGCTGATTGTTTCAAGCCTGGGTATCATTTACATTACATTTATGAAATTTAGATGACACTCTTATCCAGAGCGACGTACATCAGCGTTTAAGAATTCCACAACTGTTTCTTACCTGAAAAACAGCTTAAATCTTAAATCTTAACCAAGATACTGCAGTCAGAGCATCTATACAACAACTGTCCAAATAATAACTAGCCAACGCCTAACCCAACAATACATAAGAACATAAGTCAAGGAATTTTTTTTCCCCCAGTAAATCAGGACAAAAATACAGACAAATATCGAAGCAGAGCAGAGCAGATGATAAATCCTCATAATACTACAATGATTAAATATGCAAAAATTGACATTTTGTTCACTTTGTTCATGTCATAATGACTATTTAAGGTTTAAGGTTACTTTACTGACATCAACAGATGTGCATGTGTGATAAGAAGTTTCCCCATGGACCACAGATCAACATATAGTGACATTTAACAGAGTGTACGTTACAACAGAGTCAACAGATAACAGACAATGCGATAAACAGACGTGTAACGGTACTGTATGTAACATTAGAGTGTGAACGGGATGTAAACCTTCCAGAATGATTAGTATTGCATCATAAGTATGATTGTAGCACAGGACACAGTTGGCAGCATTGAGCAAAGGGCAATGAATGACAGAAACAATAAAATAAATAGACAATATAGCAACATGACAGCAGTGTGAGTGGGATGCAAAATGGAAACAATACAATAAATAGACAATATAGCAACATGACAATAGTGTGAGTGGGATGTAAAATGGAAACAATACGATAAATAGACAATATAGCAATGTGTCAGTCGTGTGAGTGGGGTGTGAATCTGAGACACTACAGAAAGGATTGTCTTGGAATTAAGCTTCATTTTTTTATTTTTTGTAATTCCATCGAAACGTAGTAACATTTTTAGTCTTTAAAATGTCTTCTGATTCTTGACTTCATCACTCTGCACCAGCAGGGGGGGAGAACAATGTTAACCAGTGATATCATGTTTCGACAGAACCCCAGTGTGACTCACTTGCGCCTGCTGTGTGTGAGTAAGTTCAGTGAATCCAGGACAAGGTGTTTTCAGTTCTCGAACCAATGCACAGAGCACTTCTGCCATTACAGATAGTCATCGACAAATTGATGAGTGGTCTCAGCTTTCCAAAAACTTTGGCTATTAAAAAAAGACAAATTGTCTGCTAGAAAGTTGGAGGCTTAAAAAATTCAGAGATCGGTGATAGAGATGTTGCCAGGTGAGCTCCCTTTTCTTATTTTTGCTTTTCGTTTCTCGTTTTTGTGCCCAGCCCATCTGTTGGACTGGCCAGGGGCAGGGGAACAGCTTTTTTTCCCCTCAGTCTCTAGAGCCCAGCTGCTGTTGTCTCTTTAGACTCATGGGGTCGCAAAGAGGTCAGGGAATATGCATCAAAGTTATACACACACACAAAGCACACACACACCCACACACATCCACTGATGCACTTAGATGGTATGATGATAACGCAGACGTCCACACAGTCCGTGGGATTGAACGGTGCTGTTCAAAGGAGGATGAGTCAGGCACTGACCCACACAGGCCCGGGTCGCTGGGTTTGCCTTTTCATTTTTTTGGATGCCTGGGAACAGGTACTAGAACACAGAGGCAAAGGTCAGTCAAAGGTCAGCCAGGTCAACAAACAGTGACCGCACCAGCGAGAGCCAGACGATAAACGGGGCAAACTGTTATCGTGATAGTGCAAGATTGGCTACCAAGGACAATGCATACCATGCTACCACTCGTTTTTTCCAACTGCAGCTTTCTCATTTACACATGAAGACGTATAAAGCTCTCCTCGACTACATTCACTATATAAAATACTCAGAAATGAACTACACAGCTAAAAAATAAGCTTTCACAGATGAACTGCATTTTAAGGAGAAACTGAGCATTTTGTCCTCAGACATATCACTTTAGTTAAATGCCTTGTAGAACAAAACGCAGATCTGACCTCAGACCCTCCAACCCCAGATTAGAATGGAGTGAAGAGGCAGGAGTGTGGACCGAGTTAACAGGCTGCTGTCTATTAGCCCCGCAGGACCAAAGCCATTCTTATGAAGCATATGTTTACAGCACAGAGGAAAAAACAATAAAAGTCACGATAAAACAAGATTCAGAGGGTTGGTGAGTTTTGGTTACAAATGAATGAATGAATGAATGAATGAAACCAGGAAAGTGGAAGTGAACCAGTAACACTGGTATCAGGCAGCATAAAGTATGCGTGACCGATCCTGCCTACTCTGATACTCTGATACATATCAAAGTGTATCAAAGTATCATCACGTGATCACCAGGAAGGGGTTGGTTTTCGTCGAGCTGCACAAATGGACAAATACTTATTTTTCAGCCAAGAAACAAAAAGCGAAACCTGGCCTCATTCATGTAGCGTTAAGTCAGCATGGCAGGTTCTGCATAGTCCGATATTTATCAAAGTATCATAACATGAACAAAGGGGGGGTAGTTTTGTTTATGCAGTTCAGTGAAATTTGCTACATAGTGTATAGAGAAGCAGAGAACATTATTTTGCTTGGTTTTATTTTGTAAAATATTTTTTTATTTATTTGTTCATTTTTTGCCAAGGACAAAACAATAATATAAACTGCAGCTTTTCATTAACACATTAAGGTGCTAGCAGCGGCTACATTCACTAAAAGAACAACAGTTAGCTACCCACTCAAAATGGTCAACTGAACTACAAATCTAAATAATAACCCTTCACATTTAATGTGATTACAGACGTCCCAATGAGTGTCACTGACTGTGACGGTATTGAGAGTCTCAAAAGGCCTAAAAAAATGGACTCCAAAGAGGAACCATTTGACTGGACAGAGGAAACCTGACACTAGTAACATGTTTAGGAAACCATGCCCTCATTACAGAAACATTTAACATTTAAAAGCTATTTTGACACAGAATGAAAATATCCAGCACATGTTTAAATCATTTCCTCTACAAAATGTGCAATGTGTAGTAAATCCTTTCTCATGGCAGTAGAATAAAGCTCAAGTAGAAATAAAAGGGCTACTAAAGGATTCACACAGAGCTACTTAAGTATTACAGCATTTCACTACATATTTAATTACTTAAGTATGGACTTAATTCCACAAACCATAAAATGCTATTACTATATGACTAAATGATATATATACAGTGGGGCAAAAAAGTATTTAGTCAGCCACCAATTGTGCAAGTTCTCCCACTTAAAAAGATGAGAGAGGC
>JBBPDB010037941.1:0-29407 GCA_037974465.1 Brachypetersius altus | reverse complement strand
CTAGCCCTCAGCCGTGAGCTACCTCGGGGCACGGCCCAAAACTGAGACCAGGGATCCATGCAGAAGTGACTTTATTTACAAACTGAACCAGGCAAAATAAAAGTCTCCAAAAACAAGAACAGAAACAGAACCAAAAAACAGAAAAACTGCAGCCTCTACCGGCCGCTGACCAGACCGTTATAGTAATGCTATAACTAAGCACATTTAACACTGTATTTGTTTATTTCCAGATGTGTTGTCTCTGTAGGTGATATGTATTTTTTAAACTTAGAAATTCAATATTTACAATCTCTATGTTAAATATCTCTGGCCCCTCCCATTTTGTCTGATCAGTAATCAAATTTATATATAGTTGGAATGCATGGACGTGGCAGTCAGAACAATGCTAATGACATCTGTTTGTGTCTGTGTGTCTGTCTATGTGTCTGTGTGCGTATGGTGTTTATGGGTTTGTAGCTCTCAGCAGTGCAGCAGAGCTGTTGGGTTTGGATTGCACTCAGCTGGCTGAAGTTCTAACTCACAGATCCATGATTCTCAGAGGAGAAGAAATCAGCACGCCACTTACAGTCGAACAGGTGACACACACACAAACACACAAACATATGCTTGTGATCCATAAACACACATCTTTTATTATTTTATGGGTAAAGATTTAGTTGATTTCATCAAGGATTTTTCATTTAGTCCTCTCAAAATTACCCAGCAAACGCATTTATTGTATTTGTGTGTGTGTGTGTGTGTGTGTGTGTGTGTGTATAGGCGGTAGATTCTCGAGACTCCATGGCAATGGCACTCTACTCGCAATGCTTCACTTGGATCATCCGTAAGCTCAACCTGCGTATCAATGGCAACGACAACTTCAAGTCCATTGGCATCCTGGACATCTTTGGATTTGAGAACTTTGAGGTGTGAAAAGATGTTTAGACTCTGCTGCATGCAACCAATTTCAGCTATTACTTATTGAGTCAGAGATTCATTCCAGAAATCAAAATATAAATAAAAGGGTTTTGGTTTGATGTCTAGATGCAAATTGAGATATTAGTCAAGTACAAAGGCTTAAAGCTCAAGTACCTACAATAAGACACTCATAATAGCTCCAAGGCACCTGTAGGTCACCTGTGGCTCTCAGAATCCAAACACTGAGGCCAGGCTTAATGCAGATGTAGATGGGACTACGAATGTGCTTTAAACCTCAGATCTTGTGTGTCTGGGTTTCCTCAGGTGAACCGGTTTGAGCAGTTCAACATTAACTATGCCAACGAGAAGCTGCAGGAGTATTTCAACAAGCACATCTTCTCTCTGGAGCAGCTGGAGTACAACAGGTGAGTCTGCAGTGACAGTTACTTTAGAATAGACTTTAATATGGAGTTGATCCCTCCCCCCTTTGCAGCTTCCGCTCTTCTTGGAAGACTTTCTACAAGATTTTGGAGTCTTTCTTTGGGAGTTTATCCCCATTTTTTCAGACACTGATGTTAGACGAGAAGGCCTGGCTCGCAATCTCCGCTCTAGTTCTTCTCAAAGGTGTTGGACTGAGTTGAGGTCAGGGCTCTGGACCAGTCAAGTTCTTCCACACCAAACTCATCTACCCACGTCTTTATGAACCTTGCTTTGTGCACTGGGGCTCAGTCATGCTGGAATAGAAAAGGGTCTTCCCCAAACTGTCTCCAAAGTTGGAAGCATGGTGTTTCCAAAATGTCTTAATATGCTGAAGCAGTAAGATTGTCCTTCACTGGAAGTAAGATGCCTTGCCTAAACATTATAAAACTTTGATGTCAGGTCAAGTTTATTTATACAGCACATTAAATTACACAAAAGGTCATTCAGTGTGCCCTACAGGAATAGAAGAAAAAGTAAAGAAGAAGAATACACTGAACCCCTGCGAAGTTGTGGTTTTTCGTAGAACCGAGCTAATAATTGTTCCCTCAAATTCGTGGAAACTGCAGAGGTCCCAAGCATTTTTTTTTGTCACTTTTTTGGGGCATAATATATTATTTCTCATTATTTTAGTGCTAAATTATTAAGGAAAATATAATTTACTAATTTTGTAACATAAGCATAATCGTAAATTCAGATACATTTCCTTATTACATGTAATAGTTTATATTATTTTGGTACTGTCCAGAGAACACAAAGAAAGTACGACTTGGGATGAAATGCCGCTGTACTCAGAGGCGGGAGGTCGAAAGTATTTCTCCTTGCTGCTGTCCTGTGTTGCATCTCTGGCAGCTGCAGCCCAGCATCCCCACGTGGAGTGTCCCGACTGTTTCACAGAGTGTTCTTCTTAAAGCCCTGTATTTTTATTACTTTAAATTAAATTATTTATTGCTGCTTATACCAAAGAAAACAACACCACACACCAAAGAAACACGCATGCATGAATCGCAGTAAAGAATATGCAGGGGTAACATCAGTATTTTACATTCTAGCACTGCAGGAGACAGCAGTTCAATGTATGCTGTACAGTGTGGATGTTGGTTTACTTTTACATTGTTTTAAGGGTAGTGTATTAAGCTTAAGTTTAAAATGAAATTAAAGTGTTTTCTGAGCATATTTAGGGGCATATTTAGGGTTTACACATTTTAAAAATAGGCATTTTTAGGCATTTCGCATTTTTCCCAAATCACAAATTCGCGTTTTTTCACAATTTCGCTGGTGCTCTTGGAACGGAACACCCGCGAATTTTGGAGGTTTACTGTACATCAATGGAAGAAGATTGAAAGTGCGGTATAAGTGCTGATGTTTAAAAGAAGGCTGAGAAGAATAGTGTGTTTTTTAGCAGCTTTTTAAAGCCACAGATCTGATATTGATGGGCTGTTTGTAGTCTAGCTTAACACTAAGTTGACAATGGTTTTACAATTTACTGTAACAATCATATTTGCATGATGTTAAATTTGCATGATGTTACGTGCAAATGTAACATCATAATATTACAAAAAATCTAGAATCACTCTAGAATCAAAAAGGGGAGGAGCTCATTCTTGGAATAATTATACATTGTCATATACGTTTGTAGTTGGAGGGAATAAAGATCAAAAATAAATTGAAATCAAAATAAAACCATGGCAACCACATAATAAAATACATATGAGGAAACATAATTTTTCTTCAGCTTTTTACTAAGCAGTAAAGGTGTCTGTTAAGCTGTTCTATAAAAGATTTAGAGACTCTTTTTTCACACGTTAATAAACATTCATTAATGAGGTTTTTTGTACCGATAACTGAAAAAGTGCATTTGTGTGTGGGTTGATAGGGAAGGCCTTGTCTGGGATGATGTTAATTGGATGGACAATGGAGAATGCTTGGATCTCATAGAAAAGGTAACACAAGAATGTACTCCATACACTACCATTTATCAATAATGTATAAATTACGTTATTATTTGTGCATGTGGTGTGTGTATTTTCACGCATATGTATCTATTTTGTCTGTGTGTGTTTCTGCAGAAACTTGGACTGCTGGCTCTGGTAAATGAGGAGAGTCACTTCCCCAAAGCCACTGATGCTACATTACTTGAGAAACTCCACAGCCAACACTCTGTGAGTAATACACACACAAATACAGACTCAGACTCTCTCTCTCTCTCTCACACACACACACACACACACACACACACACACACACACATATTTGCACTCACACCCCACATACCCACAGGAGAAACTGTTTAGCAACACTAATGCATGTACGGCACAGAAAGGGGCATGACACAAGCCTGGAAAACCATGTTGGTCAAAAGCATCTATTCAAAAGCTAAGACAGTTGTATTTGTTCAGGTGTGAGAGGCCATGCATTGATGTGTGCCCTTAGCTCTTGTTCACTAAAAATAAAAAAAAGAGTATATTTACATATTAAGTTATTTAAGTTTGCTATTTTATTAGCCTGTATTGCCTGTCGTTGCTATTTTCAGCATAATCTGCCACATCCATAGTACATGAGCACATTCTGTGTACATGAGCACATGTGACCGTGTGCTTTTATTCTTAGTGTGGTTCAGGTTAATGAGTTTTCTGTGTTTTTTTAAATATAGTGAATCATGATTGTCTGTATGGGTATTCTTTCAACCCTGAGAACACAAAGTGTATTAGTACAATTTGATTTCAGCAAATAAAAACGGTGTAGAACTGTCTAAAAAAGGTGTCCTACACAATCGCTGTTCGCTGCTCTTTTGCTTGGTGTCACGCCGCTTGGCCGCTCTCTGGAACCCCTCCCACTGCAGGTTTCCCCACCCACTTGTGAGCGCCATTTTGGTTCTAAGTGACATAAGAACACCAAACAAAGCTCAGCATGATGTCACTTGTGGGTGAACTTCCATATAAGTGTGAGTTGTTTGGACATTTGACAACAATTTACCAGTTGTTGTGCTGCCACTTATGCTCTAAGGGTTAATATTCAATTTTTTTGTTGTATTAATTTAGTCGCTTCAGAATATAGATTAGGACACTTCTGTGAACTTTTCTCTAGGGAGGACATGAAGAGACATAAGTACGAGTGAATGTTTTATTCATAAACACAAACAGAACACAAATATGCAGGCTGAACAAAACGAAAAGGAAAACAAACAGAGTATCGATGTTAAATTATAGACATCAAGGGTAGAGCCACAGTTGACTGACAATGGGAACAAAAGCACAGGAGTATTTAAAGAGGACAGGGATGGGGAACACCTGGATAAGGAGGGGATGCAAACACACAGGTGAGCACACTGATCACAGGGGTAGGACAGGGGTAGAGCTAGGAATCAAAACAAAAACACATGGCACAAAGCAAAACAAAGACAGGGAATGGCAGAAGGGGCAAAAGAGGACAGGCTGTTACAACGCCCACCCCTTTCCAACCTCAATATGAATCCACAGAGTTTGTCGTCTGCATTTTTTTTACCACTTATTCAGAAATAGAGTAACCCCTCTGTTTTACGCAGATCGACATTTGCAGATTCAGTCTAACGCAAAGAACCGGACTGTATTACTGCCACCAGTCCAGCGGTGGTGGTAATACACTGGACAATTGTCAACCGCCATAAAAAGAAGAAGAAGCTGCTGCAATGTTCAATGTTTCTTTTGTGTTCGAGTCTTTGTTTTGGCTCGTCGCACGCTACTAATGCTAACGGTGTTTTTCTGATTCTAATTATTTATTTACTTTTACATTTTCTTTAAGGGTAATGCATTGAACTGAGTTAAAATGAAATTAAGTTAAAAGTGTTCATGGAACATTTTGGGGGGCATATATAGGGTTTACACCATAAAAAACAGGCATTTTAGGCTTTTTTTTTTTTAACCAAAACACAACAATGCGATTTTTCACTATACACGGGTGCTCTTGGGATGTAATCTGTACTCTTCTTCTACTTCATCATCTCGCTCTCTCTTGTTATCTCTGTACAGAAAAACCCTTTCTACGTAAAGCCTCGAGTTGCTGTGCACTATTTTGGAGTGAAGCACTACGCAGGAGAGGTATGATGTGTGCATTTGTGTGTATTTGTGCTTGTTTTAGGGTCTCTGCTGTATTGTACACTAGTACAGTAGTACCATGTCTTGGGTCAGGGATCTTTCTGTGCCTCCCTCTTGGCCCATGACACTTAAATATTATTAAAATAGGAATCCCTATTTTTTTACCCAACACCGCACAGAATCACTTAAACAGAACTTTGGTCAAGCTTGCATGCTAATCTAAGATCTGGGACTGTCTTTAAGGTCCTTAATAAACGCAGGATCCGATTCTAGATCTGCAACCCTTCTCTAACTGGCACTGGTCTATGATAAGTGACCCTGGCTGAGAGTGTTTCTCTTTGTAGGTGGTGTATGATGTAAGAGGGATCCTGGAGAAGAACAGAGATACTTTCAGAGATGATATTCTCAACATACTCAGGGAGAGCAGGTGTGTGTTTACTTGTACACACACATTTCCAGAAACACGGATCAGTGACTAATATGGGATTAGATACGTCCTTACAATACAATTTCCTACTTACAATATCTTATGATATCCTTAATTAACCTCTTTTTTACTGTCTTTATCTCACCTCTAGGTTGGATTTTGTTTATGATCTTTTCGAAAGGATGAGTGGTAGGTGTGGACAGGACATGATAAAGATCAGCTCACAGCACCGCAGACCGACCGTCAGCTCACAGTTTAAGGTCAGCAGCCCCTACAGCATTCATTGGAATACAAACTAGTGGAACATTCAAAACGTGTCTCTCAAGAAATTTCCACATAGACTCGTTCTCGCCCCCTACAGTGCAATTCAGCTAGGTGTACATTCGCGCTAAAATATCAAGGTGAAAGTCATCATAGCTTGCGTAGTATAGACCCAGCTCCCAACCCAACTTTGTTTAACGGCGATTTTTTTAATCGCCCGATAAGAGTCTCACGTCAACGCAGCACGTTAACGGCAATAACGGCACACCACTAATAATAAACAATGTATAATAACAATGAACAATATTATTTTTATGAATATTACATTTGGTTGATTGATGCAACACTTAACCCATTCATCGCTTATTTCTTCTTATCCAGAATTCGTTGCACTCCCTGATGTCTACCCTCAGCACATCCAACCCTTTCTTCGTGCGCTGCATCAAACCAAACAACAACAAGGTACTTCAAACGTGCCCCACATACACAAAACAAAATACACAAAACAAAATCATAACAAATGTGCAAAAATGTGTTAATGAAATAAAAATGTAAGTGTTTTAATGTAGGAGAGAAGCTCTGCAGTTATTTTACCATGATTAAGGAGTGTTGCTGCAGGGTGTGAGTGCTCAAAACCAAATGAAACAAATTAGTGTTTATTGTTTTAAATAACTTGCTTCGTGTGAAGGATATTTCTTTTGCAGTTTTCATTCTGACATCATTTTGACCGTTGCTAGACGTTGTGTTTCGTGTCAAAGAGTTGTGATTGTGTGCTACCAATGTGGAAATGAGTTTGACAGTGGATGGAAGTTACATTTGATACATTTGTTTTGCAGCTATTTATAAAATGTCTCCATTGTTTAAATGTTTCTGAACTTTACAGTATATTTACATAGCATTTAACAAGCATTTTTATCAGGTTTATCCATAGCTAGTAGGTTGGAGTGGAAAATATCCCAGAGCAGTCAGCGCTGAGGCCTAGAAAGAAAAATCTTTGTTTACACTGTTTTCTGCACATTTTTTTGTGGTTTTTATTTAGACTTTGTATTTTATATTGCTCTTGTCTCTCAGTCATAACATAAGCAAGTTTTCTGATTCTGATTCTAATATAGATTTTAAAGAATCTGGGCCCTAATGTGTGTGTGACACAACACAGATAAGCTATTTTATGTTTGTAACTTGCTGTAATGGTTGGATTCACTGAGCCTCTTGTAATTTTGTGTTTTACTTGCAATGACTATACTCTACCACTATAAACCTATAAACAGTCTTTAAGTTATGCCACAGATCCTTTCCATCGACAGTGATGTAACCCAAAGTTTGTTGTAAGTCGAAACACTCCCTAGCACATACTTATCCTAACACAGTTGTAAAGTAAGCCACAGAAAAAGAAAAAAGAACCCTCACTCATACACTGCATTACTGGGTATTCTTCGGCATGTGTAACAAAACCAGTTCACCCACGTAGTCCATAAGTATGAGTCTAACGGTGTAAGCCAAGTGAGAGTGGAAATGAGCGTTGTATACTCAAAACATTGTATGTTGTAACTCGAGGACTCCCTGTACAACACTTCACAACAGCTGGAAATGTTATTATTCACAAAATGAAATGAACTTAAGTAGAAAACAATAGCACAATGTTTAAAAGCATGAGGAAAAGATATGTTATGGAGTCTGCTTGGTTTAACCCTAATGCGCCAACTCGAGGGGAGGAACTGAAATGCACTATTTAGACAAAAGTATTGGAACGTATTTAACGAGTATTTAACTCGGATGCACTCCAAATAATGGCTGATAAATGAACGAATTATTATTATGCTACAAAAATATAGACGCAAGGCGACTTTGGGATATAAAACAATCTTAATGATGTGCATACACCTTCACTCAGGGCACCTCAGTCTACTTATGCAACGAAGTGACCTACAGCGACGCAGAGGTTTGGCTCACACTGATGAAGAAACAACGCTAAACTGCACACAGCTACTGCAGATTCTAAAAAAAACATATATACAATAAAAAAACAAACTCAGTCAAACAAAAAACACACATAGGCCATACTATTTCTAAAATCTTTATTAATAATTATTATTATTATTCTGCAATTGGGTAGATAAAACATTAGTAGGTTGATTAACACCAGCTGATGAAGGCATTGATTACAGAGTATGATTTCTGTATAAAGCTGAACCAGTGATGTGTCGACATTTCTTTAACAATGATTTAACAATGTTCTTACATTAGGAGAGATCCAAAACTTTTGAAATAAATGTAGTATTTCCATTTGAGTAAAGCAAGGCGTCACCAGTTTTATGCAAAGTACTAAAAATATGTGAAATATCTTTTTTTTTCCAAAAACAAAATAATTTTATTTAGTCATTTATTCATGAAAGCATATCTACAACTCCTCACAATAAGTTGGACCACTTTTTGATCTGTCTTACAAGTGTATCACTTAAGGAGAGGTTGTATAACTGTGTTAGATAGTCCAACATAAATATAGCACAAATGGGGGTCGGATTAGGTCTTTATAATTTTGCATATTTCAATAACTTGCTTTTTCTTTCTCAAATCTGTTTGCCCCTGAAGCTCCTTATCGTGCCAAAGTTATACCCTTGGTGAAGACAGGTATGAGTTGGTCATTGCAAGCCTTCGGTAGGAGGATGAAATACCTGGGCCAAGTGCTCTCCTGACCTTTTATCTCTGGAAGAGTCGACAGATATATTTCTCTTTATTGCACTCTGGGTGACAGACTGGGTAGCAGTCAGAGCTCAGGGGACAGGGGATAGTATTTGTGCTGTGGTTTAAATGAGGTGTAAATTAGCTGGAAAGGTGTGTGATGCTGTGCATTTTAACAACTAAGGCAGGATAAAGGTCATTAGCCAGCTGATGATAGCCCATTGTTAGGATGATGGCTTTGTGTAGCTGCTGATGTCTTGCAGGCTTTTCCACACAGTCGTTGGGTCGTACTACTGGAGTCGCTCATTGTCTGCATTGTCTGGTTATATAAGTGCTCTGTCCAGGGTTTGTTATCATTCAAATAGTCTCTAACTGTACGTCTACAAGGTGCATCCACATAGTGAATGTGTTTAATGAAGCTGCCAGTCTTGCAGAATGGCATCCCACACATGACATCTTTGAATACATTAACTTTGTTTTTGGGTTTTGTTTGCTCTGTGGCCTCACTGACACACACACGCACACACACACACATACACATACATTTAAATCCCTTGCACCTAATTTAGCAGCTAGTGACACACTCTACTGGCTGTTTGTTATGACTGAGCTTCAGACATGTGGCCGTGAGTTGGGAAGCAATACAAACACACACATTTGACCTTTGTTAGAGCATCCTCCAAAACCCCTGTAGGCTAAAAGAAGGGAGGGAGTGACTTATAAATGAGGTGTGTGGGTGTCTGTGTGTATGTGTGTGTGTGTGTGTGTGAGGGAGAGAGAGAGGGGTTTTTATTGCGCTAGTGACAGAAGGAGAGGTCACACATGAAGAACCCAACGCAGATATATGAGACTTGAGGGAGGCTTTTAAATGTCTCATGTGTATGGGACTTCTTTGTGCCCCTCAGGTGGTCCGTCTGACAGAGCATTTGCGAGTAATGAAAATGTGTTTGTAAGCAACAATTCAGTGTCTTTTCCTCATTATGAAATGATAGGGTTTGATACAGTGAATGAACACTGTTAAAATTTCACAACGAAAGGTTCACCCAAAGTCCATACCATCCATGAATGGAAAATAAACTGAAAAAACCCTTTATAAAGACCAGAAAAACCTCAGTTTCACGCGGATCAGCAGTTTCAGATTCAGTCTCACACAGATTTTTTCAGAGAACCAAACTAATAATTTTTCGCAGAATCCCTGCACATGCACGGAAAAGGCAGATATCCACGCATTTTTTGTGCTTTTGTGACGCCCGGGCCTCTTCCGCCACGCCCCTTTATATTCAAGACGCTTTCTTAAAGAACAGTGTGTTATTGCATTCTCTCTCACACTCACACCAGTATTTACATTCTAGTGCTGTTGGAGTTCAGTATAAACTGTACAACATGGCTACATTTTCTTCCAGGCTATCGAATTTATATTGAAATTAAAGCGTTTTGGGGGTGTGGTTGGGGGCATATTTAGGGTTTACACTATGAAAATAGGCAATTTTGAACCATAGCACAACAACGTGGTTTTTCACGATACATGGGTGCTCCTGGAACATAACTCCCGTGAAAAGCAGGGGGTTACTGTAATTGTCACAAAATTGTAGCTGAAGGGGATGGAAGATGGGCAAAGCCATATGAAGCATGAGACAGCAGCAAGCTGCTCAGGCCTCCACAAATAATTCAGTATCCACACTGTATCTGTGCAAAGTCTAACAACTGCAGATCGCCAATTTACAGTAAAGTAGTAATAGGTATTTTAGCTAACTGTTTTCAGAATGAGGTACAATACAGGGCCAATCAGAGCAGAGAACAGCACAGTAACAAAAACTGCTTGTTTTAGCCTGATGAAGATGTGAATGATAATGTTAACATTTATTTGTTCTGCTTTTGGTGCATAAACGCACACATGTAAGTGAAATAATAGACAATAGTATGTAAGAGCACTTTAACACTATAAATGAATCTAAATAAAATGGAGTTTGGTAAAACAACAAAAAAGAGAACCAAAACTAATTTTCCCTAAATTATTTTACCATGTATGTGCACTGACACATATACACATGTGCGCTCTCACTATTTGAATGTAAACAACTGGCCTTGCCACTGCCCCTATTTTACCCATAATCCTCTTCCTGACCCTCCCCACCACCACCACCACAACAACAACCCGCACAAATTAGCCCAGCATGGATCCCAGCACCATGACAACCGGCAGTGTCTGAAAGAGATCACAGGAGTGTATTGTGTGCCCGGCATGTGTGTGTGTGAGTATGGATGCGTGAGGGAAAGAGGACACTGGGCAGTTGATGACTGACTCTTGTTCTGGATAGACTCTTTCTTGGTGTCTCTGAAACGCATCATTACAGAATGAGAGTGGATATTCTATATCATGGTAGGAGCTTATACAGCACATATCTGCAAGTGTGTGTGTGTGTGTGTGTGTAAGAGAGAGAGAGAGAGAGAGAGAGAGAGAGACAGAGGGTCCATGTTCAGAAATGATTTCAGTAGATGTATCATGCAGGTTACTGTTTAACTAGTTATTAGTTAGTTCTTTTCAATTGGCCTTTCCTTTTAATACGTCATTCAGAGTAGAATGTTTATCATCCTCTGAATGACATATTAAAATTGATTTATTAAACATTGGAACATAGACCTGAGGTTTCTCAAGCTCTTGTCAGCGTTTGTAAGGGGTTCACTTTGACAGAAGATTGTATCTGACTGTTTTTATGATCCTGCCTGTATTTATGGCGATTTTTTGATAAATGTCTGTTATTTCATGAAATGCAACATGCTTGTGAAAAACCCTGATTTCATCATTCTTAGCAATGGATGGTTTTCACTGAATTTTGACATTAGACCATAGGACTGGAGCTTACTGCTTACAAATACTCAAGTGCTTCAAAGAAATTTGAGGATGAAACCATTATGTGTATAAACATAACTATTTATTAAATAGAAAATCATTCTGTGGACATTTTAAATGGTTTTCTTAGGTGTTTTTGGTTCACCTGTTTGTGAGGCATTTTAAAACAATAGGATACAGAAAAAATTTAGTCATGGTGAATATTTAACTTCTGATAAATAATCATGTCACAGGTTATTGGGAAATATAGTTAAGCCAGCCCTGCAGAGAATGCTGAACAAGAGCAGTCTCGGCGTTTGACTTTTGCCTTAAGTCTTTCTACTGGCCATTCAACACGTAGACCAGTCTCCACCTCCCCCACCCTGACTGCCATCCACCCCATCTGCAAACAGAGGATGAGGGACTTAGACTCATAAACAGAGAAGCTGAGGGGCAGAGATACTGGCATTGTGACGTTTGTTGTGTGCGTGAGTATGCTAATGGGTTTGGTAACGCGTGTTTGTGTGAGACTGAGAATGTGTGTATGTGTGTGTGAGAGATAGAGAGAGACAGTGTATGAGTATATGTTAATGTATTCTGTAGCAAATATGATAATCAGAGGCTTCTGTTATTGACTCCACATTTCACAGAGCTCCATTCATCACTCATCTGTCCATCACATACTCATTCTTCTCTCCCTCCGTCTGCAGAGATGACATTTAGCCCAGGGACTATTAGCGGGGTCCCCAGCACCTCATTTCTGACCTCACGCCCACACAGGGTCAAAGGTTGTCAGAGTAAGGTTGGGGGGTGGATAATCACTCATAAAGAACCTCTTTTCTTCACTGTTGTCCTGTTTTGGGGTAAAAAGAAAGTTTCCAGAGCACAAGTCACAAATAACTCTCGCTGCTTGTCTCTTAACATTCGGACTTGTTCTGTTTTTTTCTCTCATTTTATCTCTTGCTGAATCTATGTTTTCTTTCTCAGACGCCAGATCGGTTTGATCATTCCATCGTGCTGAACCAGTTGCGATATTCTGGAATGCTGGAAACGGTCAGGATCAGACGCGCTGGCTTTCCAGTTCGGAGAACCTTCCAAGACTTCTGCTCCAGGTGACCCCCACTTTCACTTCACTCAGGTTTTCAAAGGAAACGATACAGAACCTGTAGAAGAGGTGGTAATCCTACCATCCTACAGTCTCTACATTTATTTTATTTGTCTTCTGGGCGACTTACAATATTCAAAGCGACAAGTTTCAGTGTGAGAACCAGAGGTTCTAAGGCATTCTAACACAGCAGTATGGGAATAGTCATCAAGCAGTATGGGAATGGCATCTGTAATTTAACTGTACTGCTATGTATGTAATAATGTTTTTACCTGTTTTCAGGTATTATGTGCTAATGAGGCGTGTGGCCATGTGTGGTGACCAAAAAGAGGCGTGTCTCCGGTTGCTTCGGCTCCACGACAGCAGCAGTACCGAGTGGCAGCTGGGAAAGACAAAAGTGCGTTTCGGTTTTCTCATCATGCTTTCTAAATTCTCTCCCTGATCTTTTACATTCACGTTCTGATTGGTTCTGTGTGAGTGAGCTTCGGATTGGCTACTTTGTTTTGATAGGTGTTTCTGAAGGAGAGCTTGGAGCTGCGCCTGGAAAAGAAGAGAGAACAGGAGGTGCTTAGAGCCGCAGCCATCATACAGGCCCACATACTGGGCTACAGGGCACGGTAAGCATAAACACAAAGACACACCCTCACAAACTCATGTGAACTTACGCTAAATACCATTACATGTGTAGGCTAAAGCAAGGGTTCAGTCCTAGTCCTGTATCATACAATGGTTCTTTTTTCACCTGGCCTATAGGAGGCAGTACAGGCAGCTTTTGCATTGTGTGGTGGTGATCCAGAAGAACTGGAGGGCACAATTCTGGCGCAGGCGATTCCTAAAGCTTCGCTGGGCCTCCGTCACACTCCAGAAAAGAGTCAGAGGCCAAAGGGCTCGACAACTCTATTCACAGCTTCTGCAGGAGAAGAAAAGGAGGGAGGATGAAGAGAGGAGGCGAAGAGTGGAGGAGGAGCTGGAGAGGTGGGCAGGGCACCTGATTAACAAATTTTTTTGAGTGTGTTGGAGGGAAGAGGTCCACAAGTGTTTTGTATCATTTAATATGTGAAGTTTCTGGATTTTTGGATTTAATAGCAGTTATTGTTTAAACTTGAGTCTAATATTGTCTTTTGCTGTTTTGGTTATTTAGAGAGAGACAAAGGATTGAGAGAGAGCAGCAGACTCGAGAGGTAACACAATCTCAAATTGTATCTGTTTTTTGACATAACTAAAACATGGTAATAATGCTGTGACTGTTGTAACTCAAGGATGTCCTGTATTTCTTGTTTTCTGTTTGTAAAAACGAGCATGTCAGCCATGTGAAAGGTACACTATACGGACAAAAGTACAGTGATAACTTATGAGTGTCCCGACGGCTGAAATTTTGGTTTTGAGTTGAGAGCTAAAATTCGGGTTACGAGCATTTGTGCTTGCAGTTATTTTGCAAAAGTTTGTTTATCTATGGACAGTGCTGAGAAAGGGGACAGTGCTGAGAAAATGCAGATGATGCATTGAATTAAAAAAATAAATTAGAAAAACATGACCAAGATGTGCGAATCTAAATATTTTCTAAACAGCAGACATCTATTCATGAAAATATGGAGGATCTGATGACGCTGTGGTTGACAGAGAAAAGCTGCTCGCCAGAGATCCTGTAACGGAGGTGATAATCTGAAGACTCAAGCAAGAAGAAATAGGACCAGCAAATTCTGTACATTATACTTAATAAAACAGCGTATTGCAGTACATTCTATTGTATGATGTTTTTATACAATATTTGTTGTATAAAAGCACATTTTTCTTGTATAAAAGCAAAAAAAGCTGTGCTTTTAGGAGGTCTGGAATGGATTAATGACATTGATGACACCTGTTTTTAGGATTTGGGCTAGGCCCCTTACTTCCAGTGAAGGGCAATCTTAATGTTTCAGCATACCAAGACACTTTAGATGCCATGGTTCCAACTTTGTGTAAAGACATGGTTGGAGTTTGGTGTGGAAGAACTTCTGAGCTCAACCACATTCAGCGCCTTTAGGATAAACGGGAATGGAGACAGCGAGCCAAGCCTTCAGGCCTTGACCAACATTAGTGCCAGGCTTCATAAATGCTCTACATCAGTGGTCCCAAAACCGTGGACCGGTACCGGGCTGTGGGCTGCACAGAAAATAAACCCCGTGGATGTTACCCGTGTTATGTTGTCGCTCGTTGTTATGAAAATGCTATAAATAAAGCTGCGAGTACACATTAGATTTACATTTATTAGTATATTGTAAAGATACCCCATTATTATATTTTTAAAATATCCCCATTTTTATGTATCATTGATTTGTATAAATACGTATACGTACATTTATCTGCCGCTCCTTAAAGGCCGGGCCGTGAAAATAGTTTCTGATATTAAACCGGTCCGTGACGAAATAAAGTTTGGGGACCACTGCTCTACAGAATGAGTGGGCACAGAAACACAGAAAAGCCTTCCAAGATGAATGCAAGCTGTTACAGTTGCAAAGGGGGACCAGCTCCATATTAAAGTCTGTTTATTTAAATGCAATGTCCCTGTTGGTTTAATGGAGAGGGGTCAGAATACTTTTGTCCATATAGTATACATGACAGGTTTGGAGCTCCATATAAGAAGAGTTTCAAATATCCAAGTGGGAATTATGAGTCTTTTTCATGGTTTTTCTCACTCAAAGGTTGTAAATGTTCCAGTTTTACCAGAATGTAGCTTAACACAGAATGATTATACTCCATTCAGCACTAGTGTTGCATGCTAAGTAACACAGTTTTGTGTGATTTATCTACAGGCTGAGGAGGCACGGATAGCGGAGGAGGCTCAGCAAAGGAGAGAGGAGGAGGAGGAGATTCTTAGAGGGCAAATAACACCCTCTTGTGCTTCAACTGATAATGGGCTTCCTGAACCACTGTTTGAGGAAGAGGTGTTTGAGGAGGAGGTGCGTCCTCATGATGTGTCCCAAGTAGAGGAGATACTGCGTCTGGAGCGGGAGATAGAAGGTCTGAGGAGGCAGAAGGAGACACGGGAGCAGAGCCTGAATGCTCACTCGCTGGCTCGCCTGCAGCGCATGCGGGACAAGGAGCTGCTCCGTCTAGAAGAGGAGGCCTGCAGGGCGGCTCAGCAGTTCCTCTCCTCACTCAACTTCCATGAGATAGACGAGTGTGTGCGGAACATCGAGAGCTCCCTCACGCTAGAAGCCACGGAACAAGGTAGGCAGCGGGGTGAGGAGGAAGAGGAGGTTGATGAAGGTTTGGGTGCAGACGAGGAAGGCTTCAAAGATTCTCCAAACCCCAGTGAGCACGGACACTCTGATGGACAGAGGACCAGCGGGATTCGCACCAGCGACGACTCGTCAGAGGAGGACCCTTATGCCAATGACCGCATGCCACCTCCTCCAGCCCCGCCCACAAACAGCAGGGAGGCTGCTTTTTGCAGGAGCCAGCAACAGGAGGAGGAGGAGGAGGATGGAGTGGAGCTTATTCCACCAAACGAGGACTCAGATTACGATGCTGATGATTATGATGAAGGTGGCATCAACATGCCTCCCAGCATGCCTCTCTGTGTACCCCAGAGTGGCCGCTGGTCACATGATCACCGCAGCTCCTTGGCGACAAGCACCAGCGCCAGCTCCAGTGCTTACAGGTTTAGCTCAGAGGGAGCCCAGTCATCAGTGAGTATTCACATTTTGATCCAAAACAATGCATGCACTGCAGGCCAAAAGAAAAGTTGCTATTACTACTGATTACTCTATGCTACTCAGTTAACGCTCAGTTGGTTCCTTTTGCCAACATCCAGTACATGTTTTATTATGACCTCTAGCCATAAAAGTTTTTTTCCAAAATATTCCATTTGGTTTCATATTCCAACTTTATGAAATTAAAATGTTATGAAATCTTTTGTGTTTGTTTATTCAACTCCTAATTTAACACATTTGATTCAGTAAAAAAAAGTAAAATGATTATATGTTTTCCAAACATTTGATCTGTAGTGTATGCACAAACTAAAACACACATAAATCCTCAACATAACACAAATACACACACAATAACATGCTCTCTCCTGCTCCTCCAGTTTGATGACAGTGAGGATGATTTTGACAAGTTTGATACAGACGACGAGTCATCCTACCGAAGAGAGTCTGTGTACAGCTGTGTCACTCTGCCATATTTCCACAGCTTCCTGTATATGAAAGGTATAAAATAAACTTCCACTTCCTCTTTTTATTTCTTTTTATACAGTATTGTTGAAAGGATTTATTGAGTGGCCAGTACTGAGAGCCTATGGTTTTATTTAGGGATTTAGGGAAGACTCGTAAAAACGAAACACTGAAATAAATCTCTCTACCCACATGTTAGACAGGGCACAGCCTAATAGTACTAAATATAGAGATAATTGTTGAAAATTGGGGGAAAATGTTATAAACATGAAAATATGAAGGCAAGACATGGAGCAGTCATGCTGCAGCAGGCTAGCATCTGCACATAACGCTCTCAGATTGGCTACTTTTAAACCTCTCGCATCTAAGTACAGTGGTATTTTACCATTTCAAGACACACTTTCTATATTTATACAGTTACCTTTTATATGTAAATGTTCCAAACTGAATCCGCGACTGCTGATCCATGTAAAGTGAGGTGTTACTGTGTGTGTGTGTGTATATATATATATATATATATAGTCATGTTGAACCTTGGAGAGAGTACACAAGGGGATTTGGGAAGCAAGACTTGTCAATGAACAAAGGCAGTCCACAAACTGATATATATGATACATATTAGCAACCATAAACTTCATCAACCATGAACTATTTGTATTGAACAAGTGCATGTATTTATGTGCTTGACGCAGGTGGTCTGTTGAACTCATGGAAGCGGCGCTGGTGTGTGTTGAAGGATGAGACGTTTCTGTGGTTTCGGAGCAGACAGGAGGCTCTGAAGCAGGGCTGGCTCCTGAAGAAAGGTGGAGGCTCGTCCACACTCTCCCGCCGCAACTGGAGACGCCGCTGGTTTGTCCTCCGCCAGAGCAAACTCATCTACTACGACAATGATGCTGAGGAGAGGATGAAAGGCATGCTGGACATGCACGAAGCCAAGTAAGGACCAACACATGTACTAACTATGAGATTGGTCATAGCCTTGAAAACATGTACTGTTTTAATAACACTGTGTTAAATAATGTACTTCAATTACAATGACTGTCATAAGTATAGTAAGACTTCTACAGTGATACTGCAGTGACTCTTTCTGCACTGTAGAGCTCTCTCTTTATGAATGTTGGGACTGTGTTGAGCTGCTAGACAGCAATGAGCAGTAAAAGGGGGAAGATGAGATGCCTTTGATATGAAAGCAGTTCACATCTCTCCCTGAAGATGGCTGTCCTGCGATAAAACAGACAGTTACACTTACACCTACAAAACTGAAATTTAGATCACCCCCAGAAATTTGACTGTGGGGCCTCAAAAACAGCAGGAATTCCATTTTATGGCAGATCAATGTGTGCATCGTATATCAATAAGATTATAACACTATTATAATATGATTTATAAGTTAATAATATAAAGCAGACTGAGCCACACAAAATCCTAACAGAGTATAATAGTCAACCCTCAATTAATTATCTGTATTGTAAGGCATGTTAGTATTCACTGACCACATTTTTTGCTTAGGAAAGGGGAAGTAGGCTTAATAAACACAAGCTGCTGGTTTTGTGTGACGCGTGAGATAATGTCTTTTTTCATTGATGCTACAACAAAAACAGACCAGCAGTAAACAATTGTGTTCATCAGTTAAAACATACGCAACATATGTTTACTAGATGCTAAATTCTTTAATTATTTTTTTCTTGAATAATGTTTAAACATGATGCAGTGAAATTCATTATTCACTGTTTGAGGCTGAAACTAGTACTCTGAGAATGAGTGTATCCCTTGAGCAAACTGCACGGGCCCTAGAGCAGTGTGTAGCAGTACTGATGATGATGTATAACCACTCTCTTTTTATTTGTTTGCTTGGTAGAGAGATCATTGATATCACAGGGAAGGAGAATGGAATAGACATCGTAATGCCAGAGAGAACATATCACCTTATTGCAGACACTGCAGAGGATGCCAGGTAAAAAAGAGGTGGTTGTACGTACACACACACACACACACACACACATATATATATATATATATCAGTGGCAGCTGCTAGTCTTTGAAACAGGCTAAGCTCATATTAGGCCTTCATCAAAAATTGAATCATTTGTTCGCAAAAATTCTAAGGTTTCATCAAGAGGCCAACAGTACATTTTCAGCACTTCCAGTCAGCCAGTTCACATCGTCATACCAGGAGAACTGAAAATACCAGTTTTTTCCCTGATTTTTGCACCAGATCAATCTTGGGTGTTGCTCTTGGGCGTAGTCTCTCCTCATAAAGACACTAAATGGTTTTGCCAAAAGCAGGTCAACAATATTAGCACCATCTGCCATTATGCACAGCTTGCTAGCTGGCTAGTTTCCCCTTCCACAAGCTACTGCGCTCACTTTACAATGCTGAAACAAGAAGCAAAGTCAAGAACGCTGTTTTTTTTAATTGAAAGAATGATTTGTACAAACAAAAATGTTTTTTATCACCAGCCAACAACAGAGTGCAGCAGTTCGTCATACAACTTCACCTGCAAATCCGCATGGGACCGAACTCAAAACTCAGTAGTGCTGGTGTTTACTTAAACCATGCTGTCAATCAAATAAGGGGTTCCATGCCTTTCAACAGCTCCTCCAATCATCATGCAGCAGCCCAGCATCCTGGCCCACCCACTGCTCCATTCACTCACAGAGAAGCAGAGTATTTATCCAATCACTGTCCAGCTTTTCTGCAGTGCAAAAAAAAGCTCCTCTGTGCGGCCATAGAGCTCCAGTGAAGCTGCGCTTCAGGAGGGTTTAATGCGCTACGCTGCGCGGAAATGTATGACAAGAAAATAGCGTCAAACAATCTACAATAAATGCCTGATTCTGAACAAGCTAGTCATGAAGTTTAACGCGTTCTAGCACACTTCTATTAAAACCAATATGTGTATATATGAGCATTTATTTTTGGACATAGTAGAGGAAGCAGAGCTTTCCTTGTAGTTTTAGAGCAGCCGCCACTGATATATTGATATGTGTGTGTGTGTGTGTGTGTGTGTGTGTGTGTGTGTGTGTGTATGCAGATGGATGTCCATCTGGTCTGTCCCTGTGGTGTTATAACCCAAGTCCATGTATTGCATAATAGTCATATGGTGTGCTTGCATATGTGTGTGTCAGTAAAGGCAAGGGGTGCCATTTTTAACTGACTGTTACTTCATGCTCCTCAGCCACTGGTTCAGTGTTCTGAGTCAAGTACACACCTCCACGGAACAGGAAATCAGAGAGATGCACGATGAACAGGCCAACCCACAAAATGCTGTAGTGAGTATACACACACAGAGACACAGACACTTAAACACACTTACAGAATCATAGACTATATATTCACTGATGTACACTTAACCTCACACACGGACTGTTATGGTTTTGTAAGTGTCAAAATGTGATGACATCATTAAAATGATGGTTTTGAAAAAAAAACATCACAATTTTCCACACACCCCAGATGTAGCTAATCTGCCAAGGTATGTTTGAAATACAAGTTTTGCTGCTTTTGGTTAGAACTGAAACTATGAGGCTAACTTTGCTAACAAATCCCAGAATTCAACCCAAAATAGATTCCCTAAATACATCCGCAAATTTCTCGCTGCTCACTCCAAATGCATGCTGCTTTTTGTTAAGGCGGCACCGACTTGTCAGTATGGTTTTGGACTCAGTATGACTTACTGTGAGGTTTAAAAATGAACAGTTCATCCCTATGGACAGCCACAGCTACATGTCTGTACATCTGAATGCAGTTTGAGCAGCTTTATAGATATTTTATGGAAGTGTTTATATTAACTACATCTGGAATAATTGTAAAATTGCAAAAATATTTACTACATTGTTCCATAAACCCTTTCTTTAATGTGATAGAGATAATGTTGTTGATATCATGCTGATATAACAGTGATTAAACCAGCATCTCTTCTTTTTTTAGGGCACGCTGGATGTAGGCATGATTGATTCAGTGTGTGCCTCAGACAATCCAGAGAGGTATATACACAACACACACGCGCATTTGTGCGAGACCCTGGTGTTCTAAGCATATTTTGAGCACCTGGGAAAGTCTTTTGTTCAGAGGGAAGCAGTCACTTTTTCTCTCTCTTTCTCACTTTATTCTTCATTTCTTAATCTCCCATCATCTCTAGGCCGAACTCGTTTGTGATCATAACCGCTCACCGTGTTCAGCACTGTAATGCGGAGACTCCAGAAGAGATGCATCACTGGATCGCCCTTTTGCAGCGCTCCAAAGGAGACACACGCGTCCAGGGCCAGGAATTTATCATCAGGGGTGAGACATGAGCTCTGCTCATTCCCACAGAAAAGACCAGGGTCAAGAGCTGGCCAGACACTGTATGCAGCTTATATTAACTGAACACACTTGATTCAGTTCGACAGCTAACTGATAAAGCATGTATTGGAGTTATAAAGGTCAATGCTCTCCTCTCTGCAGAAGTGTGGTCATCCAAAGCCTAAGTTTGACCCCCACCAGAGTTGTAAGCTGGTAGCTGCTTTCAACCTTGAAATCCCACAGTAAAGAAAGTGTGTTTACACAGCATGTGGAGTTTCGGGTTCCTTAATCTTTTTCATAAATCAGGCTTCTCGTTTTGTCTTCCTTTCAGGCTGGCTGCATAAGGAGATGAAGGGCAGTAGTCGTGGTAACCTGAGACTAAAGAAACGCTGGTTCCTACTTACCCATAATTCCCTGGACTACTACAAGAGTTCAGAGCGGAATGCTCTCAAGCTGGGCTCTCTGCTGATAAACAGCCTCTGCTCCGTACTGCCCCCAGATGAGAGAGTGTACAAAGAGACTGGTCAGCAAAATTTCAATTATGATTTTTAAGGCAACCGTACAAAATCTCATTTGTTATCCTAATTCAGTAGGATTTTGAAATGGCTTTTTAAATATACAGACTAGCAGGAGTGTGAGTGGGAGGAACAGTTTACAGTTTACACAGTTTAACTGACAATAAAGAAATATTCAAATGTTTGCATTTGATAAAAGACTGATATTATAAAACTTAGTTCATTCAGTTAATTGAATTCTCTAGAATTGAATAGAACACTCAAGAATTAATGCAACTGAATGGTCACCTTTAAAACACTGCATTTTCCACCCTTTAATGATTGTATTATTGTACTGAATGAATTTGTCACTCAGTTCCATGTGTATCTGTGTGCTTGTGTGTGTGTGTGTGTGTGTGTATCTAGGTTACTGGAGTGTGACGGTGTTTGGACGTAAGCACTCCTACAGACTGTATAGCAAGCTGCAGAGTGAAGTGTCTCGCTGGGCCAATTCTGTACAGAACGTCATCGATACCAAACCTCCAATAGACACACACACGCAGCAACTTATCCAGGACATTAAGGTGACACATACATCCGTATACCATCCACAGACACACAGTACATATGCAACAGCAGCAGTAGCAGCAGCAGCTCACATAGGTAACACACATTAATGTCTACCTCATGCCTGTGTGCTTTTGTGCTTCTCAGGAGAACTGTCTAAACGCCGAAGTGGTGGATCAAATTTACAAGAGGAACCCAATATTGCGCTATACACACCATCCACTACACACACCAATACTGCCCCTTCCTTATGGAGACGTCCACCACAGCCGTGAGTAACTTTCACACACGCAGACACATGTCTCTACACCTGTGAGAGCTTACAACTTCAGTCATTTCAGTGGTATCCCTTAGTTATGCCTTGGTTATAAAACCTGTCACCATATGTAAATACGTTGCAGGTAAACATTATTAAAATTTGATAAACATTTCAACCAATAACAGTGGAACTTATCAACCAAAGGGGTGGGGGGGGCATTAGACTAATACATCGCTTGAGAGCTGATGTGACAGTGGTACTGATGAAGAAAATTCTTAATTCTAAACTCTAGCTGCACACATGCTAGAGGTTACAGAGACTAGTTGGAGTACCACTTCCCTGCACATTTCTTGCCCTCAGCACACCTGATGCACCTGTCTCATTTTGCAAGAAATTGTTATGCATTCTAAATTAATTGCCCAGTTATAGATACAGCACAACTCATCCACCTTAAACATTAAATCACTACCGCTAGTAACAAGTTACTGATTGAAGCACTTTAAATATTATGTCTATACACACATAATACAGCCTTGTTGCTTATAGCTATTTCAGGACAATCGGTCTAGTAAAAACAGTCATCCCCTAACACACAGACAGCATTCTTAACAGCCCTTTTCCCACAGTTCTACAGAGGTTTCCGCCAGGATTAACACACTCTTTGTCTTGTAGATGAAAAGGGGCGTGACTACAGCACTTTGCAAGCAGAGGCTCTGAAGCTCTTTAGCATCCTTCAGCAGCTGGAAAGCGTGGCGGAACCTGTGACAATCATCCAGAGCATCCTGCAGACTGGTCACGACCTTCGTCCCCTGCGCGATGAACTCTACTGTCAACTTATCAAGCAAACTACACGTCCACCCCAGCCAGGTGGTCCTGCCCACATTAGCGGCTTGAGAATCATAGCCTGCCTGTGCTGTACCTTTAGCCCTGCCTCTAGGAGCATCCTCAAATATCTCAAATTCCACCTCAAGAGGTCAGTGTGTGTTTTTGAGATTGACTCTTTTAGCCAGTCTAAATATTCTGTAGTAGTAGACAAAAACGTTAAACAGTTCAAATGACAACAACACAGAGTGAAAAAAGCAGGAGAGAACTAATAGAAAGCAGGATCGAGAAGTGGCCAAAAAGGGCCATTTTAGTTGGGTTTTGAAGGAAGCAAGAGAGGAAACACTGCAAAGATTCTGTGAGATTGCGTTCATAGTTTGGCAGCCATAACACTAAAAGATCTACCACCGATTGAAGACATTTGAGGACATTAAGCAAGCCAGAACCAGGTGAATGTAAAGACTAGGTGAGAGTAAATAAGTGAAGCAGTTCAGTTAGCAATGATATATACTTCTGCAAAGAAAGGGCGAGCGTAGCTAACAGAAGCCAGAATGTACACAAACTCAAAATAAAGACCCTCAAAATTACAGAGCTGTGCTTCAAGCAGCTCAAGCATCTAATAGCATTGGGATAGAAAAGGGCCTCCCACAAAGTTGGAAGCATGGTGTTGTCCAAAATGCCTTGGTATGCTGAAGCATTAAGATTGCACTTCACTGGGGGACAATTCTAGTTTTCAAAAAATAAGGAGTGTGTCCATATTGTGTTGATTAATTTATGTACTAATTTTTGTACTAATTCACTGATTAGGACGCGGGAGCTATACCCAGGCACCGAGATGGATCGTTATGCAGCGTTTTCCCAGGATGCACTAAGGCGTGTGCGTGGTCGTGAATATGTGCCATCATGTGAAGAGCTTAGAGCCATTCTCAGCAGACAGGAAATGACCTCAACTGTGTACTGCCATGGCGGCGGTTCCTGTAAAATTACCATTAACTCACACACCACGGCAGGAGAGGTATGTGAATAAACACACACATGTGTGCATGTACATACATGGAAACACATACAGCACTACTTCCATTTACAAACTGTTGTTGCATTGTTTGTCTTAATTACTGGCATAACTGTTCACCTTTTCACAACTCATTTCTATGTGTGCACACTTGTGAATCTAGGTAGTGGATAAGCTGTTGAAGGGCCTGGCCATGGAGGACAGTAGGAACATGTTTGCTCTGTTTGAACACAACGGCATCACAGACAAAGCCATCGAGAGCCGCACCATAGTGGCTGACGTCCTTGCTAAGTTTGAGAAGTAAGTAGAGCTTTGCTTTGTTCCACCAGAAATAAAGAATCAGCTCTAAACAATACAAAATGCACCCACAGTCTACCCAGTGTGACCAATTGCTCCCCTCTCTCTCACTCTATCCTCTCTCTCAGGTTGGCCAATGGGGGAGAAGAGCAGGGTGGAAGTTGGAAGTTTTATTTTAAGCTCTACTGTTTCACAGACACAGAGAACATTCCTGCGGACAGTGTGGAGTTTGCCTTTATGTTCGAACAGGTCAGATTTCTCACTCAACATCATTGTCTCTGTGAAAAGTCCTTTATTCAGCCTTGTGTGGAACATCACTTCTAGCAGTGAAGAATCCTGTAACAGTACCTTCTGTCAGTAATATTAACTGGAAGTTCTGACAGATGGTAAATCATAAAAATGATTTCAACAGTAGTAGAGGTTTACCTATGCATTATGAATTAATTAGGAATAGATTATTAAATACTGGGGTCCCAGCCCCAGTGTGCACTCTCACACACAAATACGCACACTACGCTCACCCGGTCACACCCGGTCACAACCTTGACCTCATTTCAGAGAGCAGGAACTTTTTGCAGTAATACTTCACTGGCCTTTCCTTTTTTATTCGTCTTTTTATTGACTAACATAGGTTTATTGCTATTTGATGGTAATAGCAGGCCAAACTCCTCAATTTGATTGTTTCAGCTCCGGTTAAAATGTTGAAAACATTTTTTAATTTAAAAATTTCTGGCTATATTTTCATTGCCTTTTGCTGGACAAGGACTTTCTAAGTCCCAGAGTCCCACAACACTTTCCCAGTAGGCCCAGTTGGTTACCAGTCTCTACCAGGATTTGAATGTGAATTTACTATATAATATAGATGAATCACTAAAAGGAGCAATAAAAGTAGAGCGGAAACAGTAACATTAGTAACATTTATATTTATGCACTATCTTTCTTCCAGCACTTAAAGTCTTTTACTGTTTTTCCATTTCTTTCTCTCTCTTAGGCTCATGAGGCAGTGATTACTGGGCAGTATCCTGCTCCTGAGGAAACCCTGCAATTTCTGGCAGCTCTCCGACTACAATATCTAATAGGGGACTACAATACCCAGAATGCTTTACCAGACCTGGAGCAGGTGTTCCCCATGGCACGCCTGCAAGCTCGCGTCCAGCGCTTTGCCCCCAGCAACAGCAATGCCACAGGAACTAGTGAGAAAAAGAGGGGCAGTTTCCTGGAGGGCACACTCAGGAGGAGCTTCAGGGGCTCGCTAGGGAGACATCGGCAGGGGGAGCTGTCTGCAGCAATGGAGGCGTGGCTTCAGGAAGAAAAGGCGGGGCTAAAGAGCTGTTTGATGGAGAAATGGAGGAAGCTGCAGGGAATGAGTCAAGATCATGCCATGATCAAATACATGAATCTGATCAGAGAGTGGCAGGGATACGGGTCTACACTCTTCAGTGCGGAGGTGAGGATATAGAGACCTGCACACTAGGGCTACGCAAAATAGCGTTTCTTAATCATGGTCTTGATATTGGCTTTTGCAATAGTAATATTGCATGATTCCAAAAAATGTAAATAAATGTGATTGTAACATCTAGGACTCCCCAGTGTTGTTTTAAAATATTGCAAGGCTGATCATAAGTACAATCTAGCAATATAACCTTAATACGGAATTTGGGCAAGTCACATGATCCGGGTATGAGTGTTAAACTATGTACAATGTTCAGCATTAAACAGTCCTCCCAAGCAAGATCATAGTCTTTTTGGTTCAGAGTAATAATTAATAAATCAATAAACACTAATTAATTTTCTCTCTTTCTCCCCATCAGTGTGCTGACGGTGTGTATCCTGCAGAGCTGTGGCTGGGAGTTAGTCGTAAGGGAGTGTGTGTGTATAAGCAGGGAGAGGCGTGGCCACTGGAAGTTTTCTCCTATGAGGCCATTCTATCATTTGGCGCTCCACAGTCCAACATATACAAAATCAGCGTGGAAGGAAGAGACCTGATTTTCCAGACATGCCAGGTAACACAACACTTCTTTCACTGTACTGTAGTGATGCAGGTGGGCCTTTTTTAATTTGTGGATGCTGAAATCTTTGGTACGTATCTACAGTATCTATAGTCATGTCCATTTTATCAGGCCCACTGACCATTTAGGCACATTTTGCAGTTACATTCTGTAATCCATCTGTTTCATGGCACCTGTTTTCCACTGTTGGTCGGACAACAGTGGACAAACATATTGGGACACACCTGTTTATCAAGGTTTGGGCTTGGCCCCTTTTTTCCAGTGAAGGGCAGTTTTAATACTTCAGCATACCAAGACTTTTTGGTAAACCCCATGCTTACAACTTTGTGGACACATTTTGGAGAAGGCCCTTTTGGATTCCAGCATGTCTGTGCCCCAGGGCACGAAGCAAGATCCATAAAGACATGGCTGGAAGAGTTCGGGAAGGAAGAACTTCACTGGCCCACACAGAGCCCTGAGCTCAACCTCATTCAACAGTGGGATGAACTAGAATGGAGATTGTGCTTTACGGAATGAATGGGCACAAATTCCCCCAGAAACACCAAAATATTGTGGAAAGGTTTCCAAGAAGAGTGGAAGCTGTTATAGCTGCAGACGCTCCACATTAAAGTCTATGAATTTGAATGCAATGTCATGAAAGTCCTGTTGGTGTATTGGTCAGGGGTCCCAATACTTTTGGCCATATAATGTAGAGACAAGACTAAAGACTCTTGCTCTCTTTGATGTCTGTACATTTTGTCTGGCCTGCACTTATGTAGTTTTATGGTGTTTGTTTTTGTTCCTGTGTTGCTCCATGACTTTTTCTGTGCACTGTGCGTACGGGTGAAATGACAATAAGCTACTTATTATAGTTTATTATTAAATCAGCATCAGCATGTGCGCGCATCCAGATTTTTCAGTTGCAGTTTCAGTTTTTCACATTTGTGTGTGCCTGTTTGTGTGTGCAGGTGATGGACATTGCCAAACTGATGAAAGCCTACATCAGCATGATCGTACAGAAGCGCTTCAGCACCTGTCAGTCAGTCAGTAGCCATGGCAGCCAATGCAGCAACTGGTGAATGTTGGACCTGTGACCTTTCTACCAATACCCGCCTTACATACACAAAACTTTTACAAGTATGGAACTGAGAGAGTCCCATGGGTGGGTTTTAAGGACATTCAAAGAGCCCAGTAAGCACTCTTTGGGGTAACCATCATGTTGTGATGAGTATTTTGTAAATAATTAATGAGGTCATTCACCTGAACGTGCCTGAAGTTCCAAAAGAGACTATGCAGGACCAGTCTTAACACTACACACACACACACATGTCGTGTCTTGGCCAGCACCTGCTAATCAGCTGCATTTAAATGATAAATGCATGTGTGCGAGTGATTCATGTTTCCTGTGTGTTCCTGAAGTGCCATAGAAGCATTCAAGTTTTAGTCCAGTAGCATTTCACTGGAGCTCTGCTGGCAGAGCCTTCAGCCAGAGAACTCAAAAACTGTGCCTTTCTCATAAAAAAAAAAAAAAAGACTCAAATATTCTCCTCCACCACCACATTCACGTGGCACACATCGAGACTCAGTATCTCTCTATGTTGTATGTGATATAATGTGCAATGTTATATACTGAATATATACTGAAAAGCTGTATATTTTTTATTATTTTTTAAGTCCACCAATGGCAGGTGGTTTCCTTTTGGTATTATTATTCCAAAGTACTTTTGCCATGTTGTATGATGCTCAGAAGCTTAAGTGGGGAAAAAACCGTGGGGAAAAAAGATCAGCAATATGCAATTTTCGACTCATTCGTTATGTGTATTAGCTGTGTAAATAAAAGCACCTGTAAAAGCAAGTAATATTTCTTGACTGACCAGCATGCAACACCCTCTCAGGACATTTTTTTTATCATGCTCTTGACCAGCGGTACCAGTAAAACTCAAGACTTGGGAACCCACTGTTCAGCAAGTCCCTTCCCTGACATGTCTGATCTAGCTCATCGGGTAATTACCATGCTTTTAGTGAGATGTCTTGGGGCAGAGAATCACTCAAAGTTGTACAGGGTTGTAGAAAAAACTTAGCATGTAGAGAGGGCTGAAAACTTTTCACCAAACCTTTCTTCTCATTTAAGGAAACAAGTGATATCTTGTATGAAATACATGGCTATATAATTTAAAAATAGCATAATTACTATATATTTAGGGGGGCTTCGGATCATTTTGGGGGGTTTATATAGCCATACATTTCATACAAGATATGCAGATACGCACTTTACAAATAGAAACAAGACTATGAATTGAAATCAAAAATAAGTCTATCATTATTTGATTAAAATGATGTACTGGCTGTTGAAGCTGGCAGGCATTAGGACCCAGGTGGAAGCTACACGAATGTAACAGCGTAAACAGTATAGTGTACACAAACCTTCCAGGATGATTAGTATTTGATCATTAGTACTATTAATGCACAGGAGGCAGAGTGAAGTGCAAGGAATGACAAACAATACAATAGAAAATATAGGAACGAGTGAGTGTGGTTTTGGGCACGAAGTGCCCTTACGAAAATTCTATGGTTCCTATGGTTTTTATGCAGGAACCATAGTTTTACTATGGTTTATCCATAGCACTTCATGGTAGCTGTGGTACTACCATAGCTTACATATACAGGTGCTGGTCATATAATTAGAATATCTTCAAAAATTTGTTTCACTAATTCCATTCAAAAAGTGAAACTTGTATAATGTATACATTCATTCCACACAGACTGATATATTTCAAGTG
>JBBPDB010037913.1:0-11526 GCA_037974465.1 Brachypetersius altus | reverse complement strand
TCTGTATCCCTCTCTCTCTCTCTCTTGCTCTCTCTGTATCTCTCTCTCTCTCTCTCTACCAGTGCTAATAGATATCAAACTTTGAGAATTGATTTTTTGGACAACATTATCAGTCACTAACTCTAACAACTATACATATACAGTGAGACACACAAACACACACACACAGTAAGATACACACACATACGGATAAACAGATAGACTTAACCCTAGATAGACAGATGGATGGATGGAGAGTCATACAAATAGATTAACAGACAGGTCCTTCCCCCAACAGTGCCTCCTGAGATCAGCGCTGGTCCTGTGCAGTTTGAAGGCAGTGAGGATGTTCCGGTTGTTCTGCCATGTAAAGCCTCTGGAGTTCCTAAACCCACAATCAGCTGGTCTAAGGTGGGCCTCAGTCACTCTCCTCTTCTTCTGCCAGACCTGCCACTCCTCTGCTCCTCAGCTTGAGAACATTCAGCACTGTGATCGCTTTCTTAACATGCATTACTCTTCAGCCAGATGGTCAAGTAAAACATCTGGAGAACATGTAACAGCTGCAGGAACAAGATTTCCATTCCTGCTTAGAGGGACCAGCTGACCGTGCAGAGTTTGTATGTGTTGCTCCCAAGGGAAGGACTTGTGTCTGAGTGGTTTTTATCTTCTGTCTTCAGGGTGAACAGCGCCTCCCTGTGGGCTTTGCGGTTCTTCGGAGTGATGGCAGCCTCTATATCCCCAACCCGACTGCAGAGCATGCAGGACGCTACACCTGCACGGCTAGCAGCGCCGCGGGCTTCGCCAGCAGAGAAATTCTGCTCCGCATGAACAGTAGGCACACATGTTTTAATATAGATGAGGTTGAATTTCAGTTGTCATTGTGTTGTTTAACAATAAACCACTCTTAAACTTTCTAAAACATCTGAGCAAATGCATCAATTCAAGCTGAAAATATACATAATTAAATGTGTAATTAAACCAACTATATGTGTAAACAATGGAATGTTTTAAAGTTTTTATGAAAACCTGTCATGCAGTTTGGTCAGAATTAGCATCGACTGGTTTCTGAGTATCAGTAGCTGTACTGGATATTGACAGGTATCAGTATTAGTATCTTGTATACTGGATATTGACAGGTATTCATATCTTTAACAGATTTAGGTAACATTATCAGTACCTGTGCTGGATTTCAGCTGATATCGTATCAGTATCTTGATGTTGACCAGTATTGTTTCAGTGTCTGAATTGGGACAGATATCTAAACCTCCTTTATGTTCTTCATCTCCAGCGAAGCCAAGGATCCGAGGAGCAGAAGGGCGTGGACAGATGGTTAATATCGATGCAGAGGTGGGGTCAGAGGTCATCCTGCCGTGTGAGGTTGAGGGCAGCCCAACCCCTGTGGTGTCCTGGAGCAGAAACAGACAGCAGATTCCTCCAATCACAGCATGGTATGGGACAGTTTATTACCTTTCACATTAAATCTTCTACTCCGCCCCCCACAGCAACAATCACTGGAGGGGTGTGTGGCGAACTTCCTGTGGTGAAGTGCTGATTTCCTGTGGAATTTTTAAAAGTCAACGAGAAAAAGGAGATTGAACGAGGTCCTCCTTCTCTGATGTTTGACATCTGGCACTGCAGGTTTTCTGTGCTGCCCTCTGGTTCTCTGAAGATCATGGAGGTCCAGCTGATGGACAGCAAAATCTACACCTGCTCTGCTTCTAATCCAGCAGGAAACATCTCACTCAGCTTCGCTCTGCAAGTCCACGGTACCCCTTCGCCTCTCTACTCACACACCATACCTCTCTCTCTCTCTCTCTCTCTCTCTCTCTCTCTTCACACTCTACATCACACTCAGCTTCGCTCTGCAAGTCCACGGTACCCATTCACCTCTCTACTCACACACCATACTTCTCTCTCTCTCTCTTTTCAGCACTACATCACACTCAGCTTCGCTCTGCACATCCACGGTACCCATTCAGCTCTCTACTCACACACCTCCTCTCCTCTCTCAACCCTTTTCTCTCTCCACAGTTTCCCTCTCTCTTGCTCTCAGACTCCCTCTCAATCACAATGATTGTTTATTGTTGATTGTTGATTGTTTATGGATCTCTTGGAAGATGGTCCGCGCTGATCAGGACTGTTGATTTATTTGTTTGTTATCATTCTCAGCGAAGCCAAGGATCCAGGCCATGCCTGATTCTGTAAAGGCTGTGATTGGCCAGGCGGTGGTGCTCCAGTGCCTGGTCCAGGGTGAACCCCCCCCTCAGGTCAGCTGGTTTCATAACAACCATCCAGTCGGCTCGGAAACGACTTTCACTATCCAGCCCGTCCAGCACTCAGACAGCGGCTCCTATAGCTGTGTGGCCAAAAACTCTGCAGGACAGGACACCTCACACACACACCTACGTGTATTAGGTAAACATACAAACACACACACACACACACACACACACACAGACACGCACACACAAACACCTACACATAATAGGTACACATACACGCCAACGCATACACTAACACAGCCTAGCATATTAGGTACACACATACACTCACACACACACAGCCACACATTCAGGTACACACACACACACACACACAAACACTTATTCTCTCTCTTTCACACACAGACACACACCTACACACAGTAGGTATAAACACATACAGACAAAAATTCACACACACAAACACACAAACACACATCTACACACACACACACACACACACTGCACATCTTAGCTACAGTACAGTCGCAGTGTCAGTTATTGTCAATCTTTTCTTTTTATATAATGACCTGTGTGTGTGTGTGTGTGTGCGTGTGTGTGTGTGCGTGTGTGTGTGCGTACGTGTGTGCGTGTGTGTGGTTATAGAGGCTCCATTCTTTAAGGCAGGTGTAGATGTGGTGGTTGAGACGGTTTCGGGCCGCAGGGTTGTCTTGCCCTGTCCTGCAGGAGGTGAGCGGTTACATCAGAAATATTAAATACAAATTGATTATAATGAGAATATTTTTGTGTTTGTGATGGGGGGTTGTGTTGGGGATTGTGTTGGGGGGTAGTTGCGGGAGTGGGTTATGGCACACAGTGATGTGTTTGTAGTTTATGAATGCTCTTCTCCAAAAGGCTCTCCTGCCCCAACTATGCGCTGGTTTAAGGACGGGCTGGAGGTCCCGGTGAACCAATCAGAGCTTGGTGTGTCTCAGGTCCAGAACGGCTCTCTGGTGATTGGCTCAGCATCTGCCAGCCAAAGTGGACACTACAAATGTGTGGCTGTGAACGAGGCAGGTTCTGCGGAGAGGAGAACTCGTCTGAAAGTAAATGGTGAGACTCTATGACATGTTCATAGCTGGATGTTCTCCAGTGTCCTGTTTTCCAGCATCCTGTTTTCCTGCTTCACGTTCTACAGCATCATGTTCTACAGTGTCCTGTTCTCTAGCATCCTGATCTCCAATATCATGCGTCATGTTCTCCAGTGACCAGCAGCAGATGTCCTGCATCCTTTATTGATTGTGTTCCACTGAATGTCAAATGGATTAAAGTCTAACTCAACTTACCATTACATTCTTAAATATCAACAAAGAATGTAAAACAAACATTAATAATCAGTGTTGATGTTGGCGTTGATGTTTATCATCTGCCTCTCCAGTTCCTCCAGAGATTTCCGGAGATGAGCTCACAAACATCACAGTGACCCTCAAACACCCTCTGACCCTCAGCTGTGATGCCCATGGCGTCCCGGTGCCCTCCATCACCTGGACCAAAGACGGCAGACCTGTAGGTCCAGTTTGTCTCAGTGTCCCCTCATTCTGTCCTTTTTATTCTGTGGAACAGGAGATAAAACCATCACACACACATACACTCACTTACTTGTACTTTCGCATAATCACACATATTCATACACACACACTCCCTGACTCCTGCTGACCCTGTGTGTGCTGATGTTTAGGTGCAGGAGGTGTCTGGAGTGTTTATGCACAGTGGGAACCGTCTGCTGAAGATCTCACGGGTTCAGGAGGACCACGCTGGACAATTCTCCTGCTCTGCCTTTAGCGCCGCTGGAAAGGCCAGCAGAACCTTCATTGTCACAGTGCAGGGTGAGGAACAACAGCGCCCACTTCTGGACTATTATCACATCAGTGTCACAGCCAGTCAGTTTAAGGTCAGATCCTGGTTTGAGTCCAGTCTAGTTTAGGTTTAAGTTTAAATTTAGTTTTAAGGTTAGATTTAGGTTTAGGTTTGATTTATGTTCATGTTTGGGTTTATTTTTAAAATTATATGTATAGGTTTAATTTGCAGAGCACTGTGAACCCCATCACATTCATTTAGTTTTTTGTTTGTTCCTTTACATGTTCCTCCTGCATTACTTGAAAACCATGCTGTTTTCTCTCTCTCTCTCTCTCTCTCTCTTTGTGTGTGTGTGTGTGTGTGTGTGTGTGTGTGTGTGCAGCTCCTCCAGTGATTTCTGGGGTGTCTGGAGTGCAGGAGCTGAGTGTGTTGTTGGGGGAGCAGGTGGAGTTGGAGTGTCAAGTCTCAGGCCGTCCGGTACCAACGGTTGTGTGGAGTCATAACGGAGAGTGAGTTCTACACACACACACACACACACACACACACACACACACACATATACATACATACACACACACATATACACACACACACACACATACATACATACACATACGCACACATAGTAACTGTAGTGAATTCTGTCAGTAGGATGAATGTGTGTTTAAATGTGTCCTCAGGTTTTTGTTGCGTGACGGGGACGTCCGTGTGGACATTGCTGAGGGAGGACAGCGGCTAAGACTGAGGTCGGTGAAGCTGAAGGACCAGGGTGTGTTTCAGTGCTCGGCCAGGAACAGTGCAGGGACCCAATCCCGCCTCTTCAGGCTGAATGTTCAGGGTGATTAATACAGTTAATAATAAATAAAATATTAATATTGCAAACAGCAGAGTCAACATAAGAACGTCTGATGCATAACCATATACCGCATATCCCATACCACATACTGCACTCTACATACCGCACACCGCATATCCCATACCACATACTGCACTCTACATACCGCACACCGCATATCCCACACCATACATACCTCACATACATACACCGCACCACATACCTCACTGCAATCTTTTAGTCACAGCCCACAACAAACACACAGCAAATGCAGTAAACATGACAAACACAAAAAAACTCAACAAACTGCACATAAATGCACAAGATTTAACAACATCAGAAAATCTGACGAAGACTGAGAGACACACATGGCTAGTCGAGGCAGGTAGGAGTGGAACCCAGGAGGGAAAGGTATTTTATTCCTGTGATTCTGTTCTTCCTCCAGTTCCTCCCACCATCCGCGGGTCCTCTGGGGTCTCTGAGGTCACCGCAGTTCTCGGTTCACACAAGGTCCTCCTGTGTGAAGCTGAAGGGACTCCTGACCCCAGAATAACTTGGCTAAAGGATGGCAGGCCCATTGTCTCCAGCCCACAGTTCACATACACACAGGGCGGACACACGCTGCGGGTGGCGGGGGTGCGCAGGGAGGACGCAGGAACTTACACCTGCAGGGCCTCCAGTCCAGCAGGGACCGCACTCGCGCACTACACGCTCAGTATTCTGGGTAAGACAGATCACCAGATTCATTTTAAAGTGCCAGAAAGTGCAGAATAAGACCTTCAGGGTTCTGTGCTCAGTTCCTCCACAGATTGAAGGATCCTCAACATCTCTTGGTTCAGAGAGGCGGGAGCAGAAAGTGAGAATTAATGAGACTCTGACTTTATCCTGCCTGGCTGAAGGATCCCCAGAACCCACAACACAGTGGTATAAAGATGGACAGGTACAGCGTGTGTGTGAGAGGTGTTAGTTGTGTGGGTGTGTGTGTGTGTGTGTGTGTGTGTTTGTGTGTGTGTGTGTGTGAGAGATTGTATCTGAATGTATTTGTTTGTTTGTGTGTGTGTGTGTGTGTGTGTGTGTGTGTGTGATTGGCTCTTTGTTCTGCAGGTGCTGGATGGGGCTGGTCACCTTCTGCGGATTGAGAAAGTGTCTCTGTCTGATGAAGGTCAATACACTTGTGTGGTTTCAAACTCTGCTGGAGAGGACAAGAGACACTTCCATGTCACCATTCAGGGTAAATCAGTGTTCCTCCACTTGTTCTCCTTCTTTCTTCTCCTTACTTCTATCAGCAGCTGCAGCTCTGTGTCCGTCTGAACCTCATCCTTCCTTCAGTCCCTCCAGTCTTCCATCGGACAAACTCCAGCTCCTCCGGGAGGCTGCAGGGAGGAACAGATGAGGAGCAAGAAAGGAGACATGGAGATGAAGGGGTGACTGACAAACAAGAAGTGGTTTTGGGGCATCCTGTCAGTCTCTCGTGCGAAAGTAATGCCATCCCGCCTCCCCGCCTCCGCTGGTACAGAAATGGCCGTGAGCTAGGCAGCGCTGATGGAGTCCTGTTCCTGTCAGGTGACTCCATTACTCATTACCCACTCATTACCCCGATTACTCTTACCCAATAATTACTCATCGCACACTCATTACTCATTACCCACTTTTTACTCAATTATCTGCTCATTACTTATTACCTACCTATTACTCGCTCTTTACTCGTTACACATTACCTGTCTATTACACATATCCACTAATTACTCATTACCCACCCATTACTAATTACACACCCACAATTCATTACCCACCCATTACACATTTATTCCTTACCCATTCGTCACTCACTACCCACCTGTTACTCTTTACCTACTTATTACCCACCTGTTACTAATTAAAGAAAATGGTCTTGGGTTGGATGAGACTGCCTTGCCTGCGGCTCAGATGCAGGTCGTTCCCTACATCAGTTCTAAGAAGTTTGCCTTTATGTTCCTCAACGAGTTCCTCAGTACTTTAGTAGTTGTTTGGGATCTTTTTTGTAAGACTTTTACTGGAATATCAACACACTCCCACACACTCCTCTGGCCATGAGACATAAATAAATGAACGGACACCAGTAATTGCTTAGGAATGGAATATTGGGCAGCCAATGAATTAGCTATCTTTTGATTAAATAATGGGGTTGTCTCTCTGTAATATAACTAAAGTGTCTGTATAACCTAAAATGGAAAAAACATTCTTAAGGAGGGCAGGTCCTGCAGATTCCCCGTGTCCAGCTGGAGGACGGCGGGAGCTACGTCTGCCAGGCAGTGAACGAGGCAGGAGAAGACCAGATGCACTTTGACCTGGTGGTGCTCAGTGAGTATTCAGCAGTGTGAAGACCTGAACAATACAGCGATGTATCATTAATTCATCTGACGTTAAAGACTACAAACACACTCCTCTGCTGAGGAAGATTTGTGTTTGCCTCCTGAGATGTTGAGATGTTCAAGCAGGTGTAATGTTGTATTCTGATGCAGGTTCTCCTGAGATTTCTGGCCAGTCAGGGGAGTTTATGGAGGACCTGTCTACTGTGGTGAACTCTACCGTGTTTTTGGTCTGCGATGCCAGAGGAATGCCCCCGCCAGCTGTGTCCTGGCTCCGAGACGGTCTGCCCCTCCTCAGCAATACACGGCACCGGATCCAGGAGGATGGCAGGCTGCTGGAGGTGAGCGAGTCGCCTGGTTCTACTGAAGAGCATGGCGTCACACTTTGATTTGGCCTAGAATTACCCTTTTCTGTACAGTTTTATGTTTTTAGTCTTCAGCCACTGGCGATGACATTACACTGGGGACACTGTGGTGGCCTGTTTAGTCACTGATATTCAGTGCAAACTGACACCCGTGTCCTCCGCCAGCATACATTTTGCACTTTGTCCTCCCAGAACTGAAGGTCTGGGTAGCGCTGCTCTAGAAGCACTTTTATGTTGTGACTGCATGTGGAGACGGAGGAACTCACGAGAACCGCTGTTTGCAGATTGTGGATGTGCAGGTGTCCGACATGGCAGGATATCTGTGTGTGGCCGAAAATAGGGTTGGAGCTGTGCAGAAGCTCTACAGTCTGGCGGTTCATGGTAAAACTTCATTTTTCAGCATTTTTGGTACTTCCAACATTTCTGTTTCAATTTGACATGAAATAAACATCTCAGCTGAGTTAGTTCTGTCTCTGCCCCTTAGTCCCGCCGAGGATTGTAGGTGTGCATGAAGAGGAGGTGAGCGTTGTAGACGGTCACATGGTTTCTCTTCTGTGTGATGTACAAGCTTATCCAGCGGCTGAAATCACCTGGACCAGGGATGGACAGGTGCTGCAGTTCAGCAGAGAAGTTCATGTCCTGTCGGGTAAGAGTTGAAAAGAAGGCGAGTTAAGAAATGTGAGAGAAATGCAATGCTGTAACTTACCTTCCAAATCTGAAGGTGGTCAGGTGCTGCAGCTGCCCAGGGCTGAGCAGCAGGATGCCGGGCAGTATGTCTGCACAGCAACCAACTCTGCAGGACAGGATCAGAAGAGCATCCTTCTAAAAGTATACGGTGAGCGAAGCCCTGGACTCAGTAGATTCAACAGATTCAAAGAGATTCACTCCTTCTGTCTGTTGTTTTTTCTATTATTTTGTCTCTTGACTAAAAAATCAAAGAAAATATTGGAAAAACAAAACAATAAGTTGTGGGTGTGGTTGTGGTCTGCTGATAACACAGGTCAACAAAAAATAATGTTTGTAATCATCAGAAACCACAACACATTTTTCAAAACCAGTTTTCATGCTGATTTCAGATCTGCTTTCATTTTTTTCAGTCACATCAACTTTTTGAATAACATTAGATTTGCAATAGACTTGCATGTGCATTAAACCACAGGCACCAATCAAGTAACTGTTTCAATATTTTCAGTGTGAAGTCAGACAGGCCACACTGTGGCATAGCTATAATGATCAGTGTCAGTCAGCTACCACTGTTTTATTCAAAAACACTCAGCATATGATTATTATATGCTAATTATACCAACTATCATGCAGTATATAACTAAACAAAAAAAAAAAACTAAGCATGCATGAAATCATGAAAAAAACTATATAAACTTATCTCTGATGATTTTGACCTGTTGACCTGTTTAATTAGCCTCACATGCTTTCTGCTCTAGTCCCTCCCATGCTGCTTCCAGACTCAGGGTCAGAAGTGATGAGCCCTCAGCTGGGATCAGCAGTTACTCTGCGCTGTGAGGTCCAGGGGGTCCCTGAGCCTGAAGTTACATGGTACCATAACGGGCAGCAGCTGAACACTGAGAACAGCCCACAGGTCAACCAGCAGCAACTGAAGATAATGCAAGTTCAGGTGATCCTGCTCTCCAAATCAGCTTCAATCTGACATTAATCTATGGGGAACCCCGCACATTGGTCAAAATGTCTATGTGTGGGTTGTATGCGTGGTGTTTCTCATGGGCCTTGTGTGTTCTGTAGGTTTCAGATAGTGGTATATATACCTGCAAAGTGTCCAATCCGGCTGGGCAGCTGGAGCGCACCTTCAGACTGACTGTTCATGGTGAGAATGTTTCTACTGCAACTCTTAACCAAATCACTGCGTAACAACCAGGGAGCAACACTTCCCTTTATGTGCTTAAGTGTTACCATGGTAACATGGTCAGAACCTGGTGTTGAAGAGTTCTAGAGTGTAAGTGTGCTTTGCATGTGGTTCCACAGTTCCTCCGGTAATGCAAGGCCCACTCCATGAGACTCTCTTACACACTCTGGGCTCAAGGGTCCGGTTAGTGTGTGATGCCACTGGGGTTCCAGCACCCACAGTCAGCTGGCTGAAGGACGGGTCAGCTATTGGTGAGTGAAAGTTCCACTGCATAGATGGGTATGAAAGAGCTGGTGAGTATAGAGTATGTTGTACATCTGTGTTGTACTGGTGTGTGTGTGTGTGTGTGTGTAGGCAGCAGTGCCCGTGGGAATTTGCTGGAGTTGGGTCCCCTGAAACCTTTGCATGCTGGAACCTATACCTGTGTGGCTCAAAACAGTGAAGGACAAACCCAGAAAGATTTCCTGCTGAACGTTCAGGGTAAGTACAGCTGATTCCTTCCCCTGTGAACAACTGCAGCTATTCATTGAAGTGAAATAATTACGCAGGTCAACACATTTTTTTTTTAATCATCAGCAACAGTTTTTCATGCTGATTTCAGATCCGCTTTGAGTGTTTTTCAGTCACATCAACTTTTTGAATTATGAATTATTACCAATCAAGTAACTGTCTCAATATTTTCAGTGCGATGTCAGATAGATGCACACTTTGGCATATATATAATGATCAGTGTCAGTCAGCTACCACTGACTGACGCGCTTAGCATATGATTATTATATGCTAATTATACCAACTAGCAGTATATAACTAGTTTCATCACAAAAACTGTACCTGCAGGAAAAACTAAACACAGATTTGAAATCAGCATGAAAATCACTATAGAACCCACATCAACTTATCTCTGATGATTTTGACCTGTTGACCTGTGTTATCTGTGAAAATGGCCACACAGCTCATGCGAACATCACTGAACATTACAGTAAAGCGTGTGTTTTCTTCTCCTTTTGCTCTCATTTCTACTTTTCACCTCAGTGCCCCCTACCATTGTGGACTCGGGACGTCCTGCGGAGGTCAGTGGGTTTTTAGGGGAAAGTTTGAGTTTACAGTGTGAGGCAGAGGGAAGCCCCGCCCCGCTCCTGCGCTGGACTAGGAACGGCGCAGAACTGGACTCCACCCACTCCGAACACATAGAGTCAGTCTCACAATTTATTCACAGCTACACAGCAATGCAAACTATACAGCAATGCAAATCAACAACACAACTATAGCACTACACAACAGCATACAACTATACAGCACAAATCAGTGTGTACTGACTGACTGAGTGTGTGTTACTGTGTGGCGTGTGGTAAGATGGTGGTGTGTGTGCACTGACTGGGTGAAAATGTGTTATGGTGTGGTGTGTAGAGAGGTGAGATGGTGTGTGGTAAGGCGTGTGTGTATTGACTGAGTAAGTATGTGTTACAGTGTGTCTCCAGACGGCAGCAGGTTGACATTCCGGAAACTGCGATTGGAGGATTCTGGGCTGTGGTGGTGTTTGGCTAGCAGTCCAGTCGGGAGCGATAGCAGGACCTTCAGCCTCTCAGTCCTCAGTGAGACACAGCTTCTGACACTTATGCCTCAACTTCTCTTATTCTTCATTTAAACTGTGCTAGTGTGATCCATCATATTATAGTGTGTGTGTGTGTGTGTGTGTGTGTGTGTGTGTGTGTGTTCTGTAGAGCCCCCCTCTATATTGGGTGACAGTAGTGTGCAGGTTGAGGCAGTAGAGGGCAGTGTTGTCACTCTCGAATGTGAGGTCACTGGAACTCCTCCCCCGCAGGTCAACTGGTTCAGAGATGGCCAACCCCTTCTGCTAACCTCACATACACACCTGCTGTCCACACACACTGTTCTCAGGTCAGTCTCTCTTTCTCTCCCACACACACACACACACACACACACATTATAGACCTTGAGATGCTGAGTTTAACCTCTGTATGTGTGTTTATATATATGTGTGTGTGTGTGTGTGTGTGTGTGTGTGTGTGTGTGTGTGTGTGTGTGTGTGTGTGTGTGTGTG
>JBBPDB010037903.1:0-11526 GCA_037974465.1 Brachypetersius altus | reverse complement strand
AAGTAGTCTTCTGTGTGTGTGTGTGTGTGTGTGTGTGTGTGTGTGTGTGTGTGTGTGTGTGTGTGTGTGTGTATGTGTTTTATTAGTCTGCTGTGTCATGCCTCAACATTTAAACAGACACTTTTTCGAACCAGTGTGTGTTCAGATGAATGTATAGCCTGTGAACACAGTATACTGTGTACACACAAATTACCCACATTTGCCTGTTACTGCAGAACTGTTGATGAAATATGAGCATTGAAATGTATCTTAGAGCAGTAGTTTGTGGAAACATTTGTGATACTGTTTCAATAAACACATAAGAAAATCTGTTTAAATTTACCAAACAACTCGACCTTGAGATGAACGTGTGATTATTTAGGCTCGCGGTTTAAACTGGGATAATGGTTAGCATACTCTACCAGTATTTGTTAGCTTCCTTATTTCAAAAACTCCATTGCAAATTTAAGTAGCAAACTTAAGGAATTTTACTACTTTTGGATGTGAGGCTAGATTTTGAGGCTAGATTTCTTTCAAATGTTTTTAGTGCAGCATTTACAATCCACCGCTGCTGTTAAGCACAGCCCTGCCCAGCTCCACTCATCCTCCTGCTTTATCACTCCTCTCGTCTCATCCCCTTGTTTGTTTGCCTGATTGCTTACTCAGTAAGACTGAGCTTGGTGTGCCTCAGCATATACAGGTACTATCAAATATGTGGAAGGACAGGTCAGACACATGGGTCATACACACACAAGCAAACATGGACACACATACACGCATACACGGTCACAGAAAAAACTGTGTTTATACCTGTGTATTCATGCATTTATCTAAAGTTGGTGACCAAATTGCACTGATTTTGGAATGACCAAATAAAAGGTTTGTGTGTAGTTTGTATAGTTGTCTGCATCCCACCGTTTCGTACACATCATTTGAACACAAAAGCATTTTTTTTACAATGTGCAAACAATTTGTGATAAAAGGACCCATAGAAATGCTCCAGTTTTGGAATTAAATCTCTTCATACAAACTTATGGTAAGGGTTACAATGTTTTTTGAACAGCGACAATATACAATACATGCATTTATTTTGTGTGTGTGTGTGTGTGTGTGAGTCTGGATATGTGGCTGGCTATAAGTGTATAATACCACTGCCCTGCTGCCCAGCTGTAGGTTTATTGAGTTGTAATGTGCGAGTGTGTGTGTGTGTGTGTGTGTGTGTGTTGCGTCAGCCGGTGCCCAGAGCTATGGAGCTGCTTTCCCTCTCTTTTAATCTCTCATTGACTACAGTGAGAGAGAGGAAATGGGAGGATTTCAGATTGTGCAGGCCAAATAAAAGGCCTAATCCCCTTTTAGAGCGAGAGAGGGAGACAGACAGAGACAGACATGCCAGCTAGATATATCTAGTATTCTATATCCAGTCATAATCCAGTAGGTTAAGAGGTGTTAGCTCACAGGTCAGTTAGGGCATAGTCACCACCGCAGTGATGTTATATGAGCGTATGTTGGGTTTGGATATGATAGACAGAGAGGAAGAGGAAAGAAAGAGACAGAGAGAGAGAGATTTGCAGACAACTGGCGTAGCTGATGCAGGCAGATCATATTACTGTTATTTTGCATCTTCCTCTTTCAGGTAGTGTCCTGAGCATTATGCTATAATTTATGGAAAGCGCAGACAGATTGTTCTGCCTTCTGCCTGATTCCCGCTAGAGAGGGGTGTGGCTGTTCCGATATGCAGAAAAATTTACATTGAACCGATCTTTTATACTTAATCAGGTATGCAAATAAAGCACTTGTGATGTGGAATAGAAAACATGGAAAAAATCTGGATTATCATTGCATTTCACATTACTTCACTGTAAGTCTGAGATATCGTTCTGTAGGCCTGGGGAAAGTGTGCCAAATCATTCAAAAACACTAAAAACGGCTATACCTACCAAATGATCTAGTCCGGATGCTCAAGGCTCGTAATAAATGAATGTTAAATCACACATTTTACACATGTCCTTTTTTAAAAACAGAATGTGCTTCCTGTTGTGAAATTGGAATACTGTTTGTTGGTTTTAAAATGTGGATGTTCAAACAGCAAAAACAGTTTAAATGCTCATCCTTAATCGCAAACTTGTGATTTACTTCGCCTGGTTAAAATGATGCAGTGTTGATCGACTTCTAACCAGGCCAGTTGCACAACAGTGTACTGACACAGACTCGCCCGATCACACACAGCTGCCTCCGCAGTAAAGATAAGAGTAGGCCTGTCAGCGGAGGTGGCAACAATTCACCATCATTGACCAGAGATATTTGAGTAAATATTGACAAAGAGAAGGGGAACATTAAGAAGAGAATAAGAGAGAAAGAGAGACCAAGAAAGAGGGCAAGAGCTCATTTTGGACTTTGATTTTTCCTTGCTTTTGCGTCAGAGGAAGCAGGGCACGCACGGTTGCCGTAGCAATGCTTATGAGTACTTCTTTCTCTCCTCCCCTCTCTCTCTCTCTTTCTTTCTCTCTCCCTCTCTCATTCACTCTGTCTTTTCCCTCTGTCTCTTTGATTCACTCTTTTTCTCTCTCCTTTCTATCTCTTTTATTCACCTTCTCCTTTCTCTTTCTCTTGCTATTTTTTCCAAGCAAGCACTTTCTGCTCCTTCACTCTTTCTTGCTGTTTTTTTTAATCTTCTCACTCTTTCTCTCTCCCTGTTTCAGCTACCTGTTACGGTTCACTGTATTTGGTTACTTTACACCACTGTTGTTTACCGTTTTTTACGGTACATACAGAAGTTCAGCGGGTTAAATTCTCAAGGTCTTTTTTTGCTCATGATGATATTTCATGTAACAGTCCTGGGCATTGGTGTGTGTTTGTGTAAGAGAGAGAGAGAGTAGAGAGAGAGAGAGAGAGAGAGTAGAGAGAGTAGCTCTATTAGTAGACCTGATAGGGCTCATTCCAGTGAAGGTGAGGGTGTAAGAAAGATGAACAGATAAGAAAAGGAGTACAGGGACAGAAGGGGGATAAAAGGCCCATGTTTTCTTTTTGTGATTTGAGGAGAAGGGCGCTTCAGTTTGAGTTTCGTGTGTGTGTGTGTGCGTCAGCGCGCGTGTGTGTGTGTATCGTAACTGGAGTGGATGTAGTGTTTTACAGCTCTGGTTTCATGGGTTAAAGGTAATGGAAAGACTTACTCCCATTACTCATTTAGTTTGTGTGTGTGTGTGTGTGTGTGTGTGTGTGTGTGTGTGTTTTGTGGGTGCATATGTGTGTGTGGTGTGGTGTGTGTGTGTGTGGAGCATCTTTAATTACCTTACTCTCCGTGGTAGCGCTTTCATGATGATTGTTTAATCAGCATTTCCTGTAAGACTCTGAATTACAAAGAATAATGAACGTGACACACATGAATTCGTTGCTTGTATTCACACACACACACACACACACACGCACACGCACGCTCTTTGTCTCCAATCTCTACGTCTTTCTTTCTCAAATGGCTCAAAGCCTGCCTGGCACTGTTTGCAGTTGGTGAGTCAGCAGACATACTTTAGCTGCAAAACTCTGTGTGTGTGAAAGGTTGTGCTCTCCAGTAGTGCCTCCATGTGTTCTGCTGGATCTGTTTGATTAAGCAGCAAATTAGAACATACAAAATCCTGATTGGGTAATCTGGATCTATGCAAACACACTTTTTGTCTTTATGTCTGAGTTTTGCCTTTATCTCAGAGTGATGATTCTGTGTATTAAATTAGACTGTTTACCGTGTTCTGTTCTCTATTAATATCTCACTCTTTCTTTTGCAACTCTGAGGATGTTGCCTAAGTTCTCTATTTCCGTTACTGAGTTGTTACTCAATTCTCATCAGTTATATCCCCAACCCGCTTCACGACCACCCCCAACTCCCATCCCCCACCCCCCACATTTACTAGAGACTCTCATCTGTAAGACAGGTGTACCCTTATACTCACACACACACAAATGCACAATACACAATACACAATACTTCATGCAAACACATGGGCAGCACAGCATGTATATTTGATGTGCTTTTTTTATAACAGCCCTTTAGAATGCCTCCACATCCTGCATTCCCTTTCACCACACTTTTCTTTTTTAACCATCTTTTCTTTTTTAACCATCTTTATTATTATAGCGTAAGCCCTAAATATGCCCCCAAATATGCTCCCAGAACACTTTGTCATTTTAAAGTTTAATGAATTACCCTTAAAGAAAATGGAAAAGTAAACCCGTATTTAAATATAAATTCCCTGCCGGGAAAAGTATTGGGACACTGCGACAAGGTGAATGGTTTTTTGGAGATCTACTCTGATCTACTCGGGCTAAAAATACAAATGAGGGCTCGTTGGAAAGGTCTCCTGTAGATCTACGGATCTGTGGACGGTCTGAGTGCTTTCCCTGCTGAGATATGCAATCAGAAGGTCGCAGAACAAAAGTATTGGGTCACCGCAATGAGGTGAACGGGTCCCCTTGTCTGAAAACATCCAGAAAAAATATATTAGTTGCCACAGAAAAGCAAAAATAGACAGAGGATATTTGCAGTTTCCAGGTTATTGTGGGTATTTCCGCGTAAAAGTTTGAGTTTGGTTCTCAAAAAAATCAGAGTATGACTGAATCTGCGATTCCTGATCCCCATAAAACTGAGGGATTACTGTATATCTGAAATACAGAAAAACATCATGGAACTGTGAAATATGCCTGGACTCCCGGTTCCTTATTTCCAGTCTAAAGTCCTATAACCATTAATCTTTACCTTTCGTTTACAATAAAGCTATCACGCCCCACACCACCCTTCTCCTACTTGTTCCTCAGTATCTTCTGCCTTGTAGCTGGTTTGAACTAGAAAATGATCATAACGTGTAGTTGTAACATGAATAGCATGAATAGCAAGAGTATTAATAGATACATGCATATATACATACAGACAGACATACTCTAATTTGAGTGTCTGGTCTTGTACTAACTGGGTTGCTGTAAAGAGCTTACGGGCTCCGGAGAGCAAAGCTGATTAAATTCAACTAATGAGCCATTTCTCACCGGGCCAGGTGTGTGTGGTGTGCGCATGTGTGTGCTGGTGAGAGATAAGGCTGTGGAAGAGCAGAGGTTGTAGTGTGCTAACACAATACACAGTAAAACTACAGCACTGATGACCTGCACTCAGCACACTCTAAACCTTTCTGCACCTCATCAGTCAATATTCACTTCACTGTACATCTTTCAGCCTGTTGTGTTTTAGCTCATGCTCATACGCTTATTAACTCCTGGAAATCAAAGGATTTCGCGGCTGTTTTGCTGTGCTGAATGAAAGAAACTTCATTAGTACATCAATATGTGCATAATACCATACAGATGTAATGTTATTAGTGGTGTAAATCTTTACACAAATCACAGTTTCATTCAATTTCAGTTCAGGGTGCCAGCAAAATAATTGTTAATATGTCTTATGTTTTTTAATTGGCAACAATATAATATTTTCCACCCTTGCAAGCATTAATGTTATTGGCTCCATTTACACTTGACATTTTAATGCATCCTGTATCTGGATATCGTCCCTATTTGCATTTAAAACACTGTTGTGATGATTTTTAGGGTCGTAATGTGTGTAAACGCATCGCAACCAGTTTGACTGCATTCACGACTGTGTACTCCACCTGCAGCGTTCAGCATCATTCAAATTTCTCTCATGAAACTACTTTGTTTTAGATGTTTGCATTTGCAGTTGAACAGTTTTCCCCTCACAGCTGCCTTCCAGTTTAACCTTTATTTTTCTTTCAGCAGTTAGACTGTGCTTCAGTGTATTATTTTTCACACCCCTAACATTTACCTCAGATTTATATTCTGTATTGACAGGTTCAAGTCTAGGCTTCCTGGGGCCTGTCTGGGAACGCAACATTTCTTGCTTGGCCAGCTAACTTTAAGCTCAGTTCAATAAAACCCTGAATTTTCTGTCTCATGATGGTGGATCACTTTTTACTGGCGGTCTGACCACTGCATGATATTTGTGGCATCCGTCACATAAATAATTTCGCTTTTTAGCAGAGGAAGCAAATCATAGTACATACGTATTCATAAATGAAAGCAGTTATTTCTTGGCATTGTTTTCAGCCTTACTTTCTTACTTGCTTTACTTTCTACATATTTACATTGATTTCTTTTTTCTTCTAAGGACATAGGCTTCTCAACTCTACATGTTTGAGAACTGGCAATTAGTGGTCTCCTCCAAGCGTGCTGAGCTTCTCCATAGCGGCAGTTGGAAAAATGGTGTTTCTCATAACTCGAAGAAAGCACATGATAGCCTGCATCATCCCACAAATGGCAGTATTGTGTAATTCTGCAAAAATGTGAAGCATGTGGAAAGTTGTTTTCTTTCCACAATTGGCTGCAGCAAATCTGAATTATTATAAAAGATAAACACACAAACGTGGTGTCAATTGAATCTGATTGTACAGTAGAATTTTTCTGCTTGTTTCAATGAGCTACGAGTGAAAAAGAATTAGTGGCAAATGATCTTGCGCTTTTGTAATCGCCAGAGATAAGTGTTAACAAGAGTGTGTGCATGAGTGAGAGAGGGCGGGTAAGTCAGAGAAAGAGAGAGTAAATAAAATATATAGCTCTTGCTGTAGAACAGGAGTGTGTGTGTGTGTGTGTGGTGTATGTTCAGTGAATCCCCCTGGGCAGTACTGGTTAAATCTTGTTGGAGACTGATAAAAGAACACGCTGAACCACAGACTGTATTGCACAACACATACACACACATTCATATGTATCCACAGACTTTCATTCAATCTATCAACATGGATTAAACTTTTCTGCTTTGCATTACTATTTCCCGAGTTATCTCTCTACATATAAGCTCTCTGTATATAAGCTTTTTTATCATTACACACACACATATACATATATACAAATATATAGATGCGTGTGTCTAAAGATATGAATTAATTCATCCATTCATTTTAATTGGACATTCTAAGTACAGGGCCATGAGTTCAATCAAGGCTGAACTCAATCAAATCAGATTCTTTTAAACCTTGAGTGATAAATAGGCAGAGAGATGTATAGGAGTTAACGAAAAAGAGTAGGACGTTCTTCATTTTTCTAAGACACTGATTGTGAGAATTTCACCTCTGTGAGTAGAAAAGGTTTTTTTTGTACCTATCATGTTGCGTTCTGTTTGGCTACCAGGTCCAAGTAATAAAGTGCTGCACAGTCAAATTGGTGTCTTACAGTGGAATTTATGTCTGCACTGTTCTGTTCTTCTGGCTTTCGGTCAATTTGGCAGTCAGTAAATGAAGAGTTATCCTGCGAAGGGTGTAACAATTTCAAAACAGTATTCCAGTGGACCTTGTTCTATTCGAAGGCATCTTTCTTGTAAACCAGTCAGTTATATACACTGCTCAGTGAGGAGTGAGTCTTAAGATATGGACACACCTACACTCGAGGCACTTCATTTTTGAAGGGCTTTTGAATTCTTGTCAGGATTTTGGAGAATGTTTGTTGGAAAAGGTTCAAGCAAAAGCATTTTTTGTAGACATTTTAATTTCAAGCATTAATACAAATACTGACCTTAGAATCAAAAATCATACTGATTGTGTTTTGTATGCTGTGCATATGGTACTAAACGTTAATGTATTAACATTTAAACACACGGCACATTCAGGATGCATCATACAATCCACTGTCGAGACAACATTGTATCATACGGATTCAAATCCTTACATACATGCATCCAGCAGTGATGCAACAGTGTATCAAAATGTCTGGGTTGTTTACGAAGTGGATATATGACAGATTCCATCAGTTGCAGAGAAATCATTCAAAAAAGACCATGTAGACGCGCAGTAAGAGGGCAAATGCTGACATTAATGAGTGTGCGCCGGAGCGACTGGGCAGAAAGTGCCGGCAGCGACAAACAGTGGAGCAGAAATTATGTAAGCTAGATAAATTTTAAGTTAGCATGGCAGGGTTGGTGAAGGGATCATCTGAAACAGTTCTGGCCAACCTTCATTCTAAGCTCTCTATCGCTCGGCCCCTTTCCTCCCTCTGGTAAGGGCTCAGTTTGTAGCACACATCTCTTGTGGTCAAAATACCCACATTTAACATGTGTTGTACATTTCCAGTGTTTATCTTAGGTAGACGCTGTTAAGGTAGATCGGGTGTTGTTTTTTGTTGTGTAATGGAGTTAAAGTTCACATTGTAGTAAATTATATGCTGAAATGGCTGTTTCTGACCTGCTTGGTTTAATTAGTTACAACAGCGTGGATCCCTTCTGGTAGTGAAGCAATGTAAACAGGAAACTCAACATTATATAACATCTCTATTGAAACACTAGTAGGCCAATGAGATCGATTCGCATGTGTCCAACCAAAGAGGAGCATTTACATGGGCAGAGCAAGAATTGATCAGTTAGCCCCGAACACCCTCAGGTCCAACACTCTGCGTTCCCTGTTGTGCCACACCTGATTCAAATTATTAGTAAATTCCTAAGCCTGACATGAGTTCATGTGCAAGAGCAGGGAACACAATGAACTGCTATGGCCTTCCAGGACCCAGCATGAAAGGCTGGGGTCTACAACTGCACTGTGTATCACTAAGCATCACTGACCTTCAGAATACTGATCTTTTGGAGCGGCTACAATATTAAAATGAGTTCTTCAACAAAACTGAATATTTTGTGTGTTCTGGGCATCCTGGCCAACCACAGAGAGCATTCTGTGGGTGACCAGTCAACAAGTGTTATAATTTAGCGCAAAGGGTTAAAGTTTTGACCCTTTCCTGTTTACTTGAACTTTATTGTAATGTGGGCATACATGAACAGTTCATGTATTCATATCACATCAGAATATGTAGCAAAAGAGTCATATTGAAATTCTTGACAGTGTATTTCACCTGCGGATGATCTCTTGTTTTAGATACTATTTAAGATTTTTAACCGATTTTGGACCTGCTGACCTCTCTGCCTGGTCATCATATTTGCGAGATCTTTGCATGTACTGTCAGGTGTTGTTTATTTTGCGTGTGTGTGTGTTTGTGTATGGATGTGTGTCTTGTACACCGCACACTGTCCCTTTCTCTTTCTGAGAACAGCTTACTGTGTGTGTTTCAGTTGCTGGGTTAAAAACAGCAGGGATACACTGACATGTTTTATGAGACACCCTGACCAGAAGTTCTTCTGTTACCTCTTCGTTTTACACAGACACACACACACACACACACACACTCACACACACACACACACAAACACACACATACACACACATGCGTGCACACACACAAACTCTCTAACTTGCAAAAGCACGGAGCAAAAAAAAATCCTCCAAAACTCATTTCTGCCATGCATTAATTAATATTTGCTTCACTGTATTGTTTTTACTTTGTTTTTACTTTGTGTGTGTGTTTTACAAAACTGTCTCCTGTCTCACGCCTGGGGATTTTACAGAAGCTCTCTGCTGCCAGTCAAGGCACTAGTGTTACAGACTGGAACATAAACCTGGAATGGCAAAAGAGGAGCAGAGCAGCAGTCTGTGTTAATAAGCCTATTAGGAAAGTCTCAGGTTCGTTGTGTGTGTTGGTATTTCAGAATAGTTTGTGTTTCTGCATGGTGCACAACCTGTGCCAAACAGAAAAATCCCTACTCAGCATTCCTTTATCATGTAATTACCCAATAGCGGCTGATCTTTGGGTTCAGACCTTGCAAAACTCTGTCACTCCCCTTAAGCAACAGCTTTCTTTCCCCCAAACCAGCCGCAGATCTGCTGACTACAGCAATGCAACTGAGCGACGCTGAATGACATTGAATGACAAGAGGCTTTAAGAGCATTTAGCGTGCTGCTCTGAACGTGTTAAAGCTTGTAGTGTATTATCTGCAGTGTACTCTAGATATGAGCATTTTAATCATTTTGCAACTCAGATATCTGCATGTTTAAATGAGTCCTGTTTGAATATCCCAGAGAAAACATTTTTTATGTTGTTGTAACTAAAAGCATGGTAGGTTTAACATTGGTCTGATGCATGCAGCTTATATAAGAGGTTTCTAACTAATTGTTCGGTTGATTTAATGTAGGGGTGCTGAATCTCTCCCTAAAATAGCTGGTGTGGCTGCAGGTTTTCACTTGAACCTGTTTACCTGACCAGTTATTTGAAAACGGAGACCCCTTTACTCTTGCATGGTTAGAATGAAAACTTGCAGCCACTTGCAAATAGATCATCCCTGTTATAATGATGTGTTTTAGACACAAGAGCTTTACAGACCACCAGTCAACCCACAGATTGAGTTCTCTCGACAACTCTTATACACCATACAAAACTGTCACCTTCCTGTTAGAAATATTTCCATAGATATTGCCATTAAGTTTGAATACAATATTAGCGGCTTATGTACCCAACATCCCCTTCCATTCTGCTTTGCACTCGAAACTCTGGTTAAGGATTCCAATTTAGAACTGCCTTATTCAAATCTCATTAAAGTAATAGTTTCTATTCTATTTAAAATAGGAATGGAATGTACACATTTTTTTATTTACCCTAATGTAGTAGATCAGTAAAGACAAAGTTCTGAGTCCGAATTTTGCTTCTTTAGTTTAAAACTGGAGCCATGCATCTAATGTTGCTGACAAACACTAGAAGTCAGCAGTCACTCAAATCTTTCCTGTTAATACACACCTCTCAGACTACACCCAGGTCTTCACTGAGGCAGCACAGACTTGTTGATGTGGTTTGACTATAAAACTCAACAGAACTTCACCATCTAGGTGAATTCGGAGTCCACAAACCATGTTAGAGTACCAGTTTTTGTTCCAACATTAGTCCTTCTTTGTGAATGCCAACTCTGGTTTTGTAACGTTTCGTTCAAAGTAACCACCTAATCACAACCATAAGTCTGCACTTCCTAAATGAAGAGCTGGATGCGTTTTTACAGAAGGTTTGGTGATCTATTCACAGAAATGGTTTGCTCGACCATCTAGTGTTTGAAAGCAATTATATTATTGTAGCTATAGTTTGGAGCTAAGGGGGGAAATGTAATGTCTGAGGGAAGTGAAAAACTATGTTTTTGTTTTTTTTTGTTTTTTTTTACAAAACTGCTCCTTTGATCAATAAATACTACGGTGAGTTTAGAAAGTCCCTCATGTGAACAGCATGACCCAGCTCTGAAATCTGCTTCACTTGACAATTAATTGACAGCGTTAGCTAAGAATTTGGTGAAGTCAGCACTGTCTTTGTGTGTTTTAGGAATAAGGAGCTATCTTTACCGTGTGGAGTTTGTGTATGTTTAAGATATGTTGAGGGGCTAATTTACATTTCTGCTAAGCCTTTGGCAGAATTTTGTAGGACTGCTCGAGTGAGAAAGGACAGATGAGTCAACAAAGCTGTGTGCATGTGCATGTGCATGTGTGTGTGTGTGTGTGGGTGTGTTAGGGGTGGAGGTGGGAGTTATTGTATCTGAATGTTTTCTGGTTTTAATATACAATTGTTGATGTACACAAAATACCTTAGCGTGTGTGTGTGTGTGTGTGTGTGTGTGTGTGTGTGTGTCAGTGTGCCTGTAAGCTCAATAAG
>JBBPDB010037856.1:0-11528 GCA_037974465.1 Brachypetersius altus | reverse complement strand
TCTCTCTCTCTCTCTCTCTCACTCACACACACACACACACACACACACACACACACACACACACACACACACACACACACAAACACTCTGAACTGAAATCAACTGCCTCCTTTACCCAAGCACACTGCATATACACACATATTCTGCCATAAATAAAGAAATCTTACTGACACTGTAAATATCGATTGGAGTTATTTTTTGCCCAATTATTTATTGCTGTCTATTTCAATCTTTATGTTTTTTTATACCTACCTACTCTGTTGCTAGAATGCAATATGTCACAAACAGAGCTGTTCCTAACAGTTTGGGGGCCCTATGAGGTCTGGCCAGGGTCAGGGCCTCTCTCGCTGTCGGTTCAAGGGGGGTGCTGTTGGGATTCCGCGCCGGGCCCCCCCTCGTGGTCGAGCCCCCTATGCGGATGTGTAGTTCACGTATGCCTAAGTAGTTTGCGGCCTTGGTCACAATACTTTATTCATTCCAACTGCTCCTGTCGGCTGCACTGTATATTGTCCCACCCTGCAGTGTTGCTCTTGTGTTTTCTTGCCCTTGCAGGACGGTCTTGCCTGCACTTGTGTTGTCTTATGGTGTTTCTGTTTTTTTCATTGTGCTGCAGGAATATTGTCACATTTCCCTCCAGAATGTGTTTATGGTTGAAATTACAATAGACACCTACTTGGCTTGACTGATGCACACATTTCACCTGTACTAAATGTTTAACAAAAACTCTCTGGTGAGTGATCCTTTCATTTAAAATGGTAACGATTTGTTTGACAGGATTTTCTGTGGCACATGCTTCGCTCTGGCCACATGGCTTAGATTATCTAGGTGAATAAACACATCAGATTCATTAGGGTGGAAATGTTTTGTGGCATTAGATGATGCATTTTCATGCATGTACACATGCAAAACACTATGCATGCATGTCCTGTGTGCATTCTGGTGGTAGTAGCCTAGTGGGTAAAAGACTTGTCTGAGAACCTGATGACCATAAGGTCACTGCCTCCTGTAACTAATGATTGCACATTGCTCTGGATAAGGGCATCTGCCAATTGCCACTTTACCCTTACAACAATTGACAACCAGGCTTCCACCACCCCACAGTTTTTCATGTGTTCTCTGAAGGTAAGAGATCACGTAATCTCTAATCCACTGCTAGACACAGGATGGGGGGATGATTATGACAGGCTGATGAAAAAGAGACAAGAAATATAAAGACAGAGGTGTTTTGCCATTGGGGCACTCTCCGAAAATCGGGCTCATAGAATTAGATCTTATTCCTGCCAGAACCATCTGATGTGCAGTCAGTGCAATCACGCACATGCATATAGACATGCAGTTTGTTTTCTCAGAAAGGTTAAGGAAATCAATAGACAGCTCAGAGTAGGTAATGTAACCAAGAAACCACTCAGACACAGGCATTTCTTCTTGTCTCTAATCGACTAAAAGCTCTACAGAACCTGGCATGCTGCCAACCACACAAGATTCTTCACTGTCCACTGAATGTACAAATATTTAAATAAAGTGAATCACAAATCATACACGCCAGAGGTATTAACATACAGATTATTCAGTCTGCTCTGACATGATCATCATTTAAATGTCATTTAAACTCATTCTTAGCAGGATGTAACGTTTTTAAATATCAATCAATACATGTCTTTATTCCTTGACTTTTAGAGGTATACTCTACTAAGGTTATCACAATCTGAAATGCTCACAATCTATCCCGCTCTGAATTCTGACTCTCTCCATTCTGTTAACTGTTCCATACAGCAATGAAATGGATTTACACATTTAAACATATACACACACATACATATAAAAGAATATACTATTCGTGCCCTTTTTCGGACTGTGTAGGATCCTAATTGGATATATGGTCTCTTGATACATCACAATATTTCTTCTTAACTGTACAATTTAATGCATTTAATAATTGAATGGCAGTATGTTAAGTCAGTATGCGATCCTATGGTATCACATGCTGTGGTTATGGTATGCCATTGGTGATTAATGTTTAATTTGAAATTGCTGCCTTGTTGCCATGTAATCTTAAAAGAGTGATGAAACTATGTCGCGGTCAGAAAGGCACAAGTAGGAAAACCACAATTATCTTCCCTTTATATTTCTCTGACAGGGACCAATTATGTTGATTAGGAAATAATTCAGTCTTTCATTCAAGCATCACAGGTAAGGGCTTTGTTCCAAAAGTCCAAAGGTAGAAGACAAAGCCAGATTCTAATGATCTTTTTAGGAAAAAAAGGTTCTCATGAAAATTGCATTAGCATTTGTTGCTCTGCAGGAGAGGAATCACTATAAACACTAGCATTCTTCACAACACAACAAATCATCAGTAATGCAAGGTGCGAAGCGCCATAAACTTTCCAGCACTGTGGAGCCAAGTGCATCACTCACAGATGAAGGATGCCATGACTCCACAAAAGAGTCGCTGCTCACTGGTGACAGGACTGGAGAGGAATATATAATCCGCCCATCCAAGTCCAATGATCTTGCCAGTCAGATGCACAAGACATACAGCCAAGCCCTAACCAAATAGCAGATGAATCACATAACACGTACGAGAGAGAGGGGCAGTGAGTCATGGCTGCAAAGGAAAACAACAGCTGAACTATTATTGTTTATGTATTGCCTGATTATCAGCAGTATAGACTTTAGTCTTTTTTCCACAATAGCCATAGGCTTAAATACTATGGACGCTCATTAAAAAGGCCACTGACCAAATCACGCCTACCTTCCGACCAGACAAATGATTTAACACAATTAAGGAAAAGAACACAACTTGGTACATCTCTTAAACGATTTCCACCTGATGAAAACAGTCAACAGTTATCTCTGGTCAATGGCAGTTAACATTCTTTTCATCTCATCCAACATGTGCACCGGAATCAAGGTAGTCATAGAACGTTTAATAGGGATCTTGATACAACATGTTGACTGTAGAATAGATCCGACTGCATTCAGCCACAGGAGCATTAGTGAGGTCAGGTACTGATGTTGACTCATCCCTATGGTATCGGATGAAACTCCATCACTCCAGAGAAAGTAGCTCCACTGTGCTGCACCCCAATGCATGGGGGGCTTTATAGCCCTCTAGCAGATGCTTGGCATTGGGTGACCTGAAAAAAATGCTTCACGTGCAGCTGCTCTGGAGTGTCCTGTTCCATTGACAGCAGAATATTATAAAAGCGGTGCATGCTAATGTTTCAGCAGTAGGTGTACCTAAAATTAGCTGAATTTACTAAGAAGAGGATGCTGGATGTATTTGGACTTGTAGTGTATAAGTGGACTGTCAGGACGTCGTACACCATCACTAACAACCTTCGAAAAGCAAACCTTCTTCTTGCTCCACATAAATCCTGTCCAGTTTATTTGGTTATGAATTGTGACCTTGACATTACTGTCCCAGGCTGCACAGCAGTGGTTCTGTCTGCACTATGAATTTAGCAAGAGCTACTGAGGACTGAAGCTCACCACCACCAGCTTCTGCTTTTGAGTAAAGTTAGAAAACTCCTCCACTAAGTATATGCCAGTGTGTACAAACTGTGCCTCACAAAAAAGACATATTAGAGTCCCAGCTTACAGGTCATACAGGTCTTATGGGTCTTCAGGTCCATATTTATATGACAAAAGAAGTCACTGATCGACATAATGAGAGGGCATTTTAGAGCAAATAAGATTTAAAAGTCAAACTTTAATTCTACACTGTGAAACTGGGAGGGAAGAGAAGGTAGCCTATACAGAGATTACATTACATTACATTCATTTGGAGATGCTTCCGTCCAAAGCGAGGAAGCACTCAAGTTTCAGGACAGTGTGAGAACTAGAGGACAGTTGTAAGTGCTAAAATCTTTATGTAAGAGTAGTGCAAGAAGGAGATGCTCTGGCATTGAGATTTTGGGATGTACTTAAGAGAACAAGACTTCCACAGAGAGACAAAAAGGAGATAAATGAATATTATAACGGAGGGATTTAATAAACTCACTTTTCACTACGCTGCCTTGGTCTTCGTGTGCTGTCCGGGGGTCCGGATGTGCGCTGCTGCACTCATCCGCGCGCCCTTCGCGGCACGCTGCACGTGTATCCCGGCAAAGTTTGAGTTCAGCGCCTCGCGGCTGCTCCGGCGTCACGCGCTTTTGGTGCCCACAAACAAAGTGCCACAGGTAGAGTGAAGCCACTGGTCCTGATGCTGCTGCTGGAGGGAGTGCTGGTATGAATGGAGAAAGAGATAAATCAGCAAAACCGACTTTACCTCAAAGGCGTCGATTCCTCTGGATCCATTTAGAGTGCGCGTGATTCGAAGCGCTGCCCTCGGGCGCGTGAAACGAGGAGGAGGAGGAGGAAGAAGAGGGCGTTACACACGCGTGGTCTTCAGGCTCAGCCTACACTGCACCCACACGTAGGTACCAGCTTATTTAAAGAAGTAAGGGCAGTGATGCTCCGCGCGCGTGTAGTAGTGGAGCCCGCGTGCAACCCAATATAACGAGAAGCCTCAGTCTGTTGTCTTTATTGTGGCACCGAACAAAGCTGCACTCACTGAGGAGCTCGTTTAAACAGACCGTGCCGTTCGCTCGGCTGCTTGTTCACTCACTCCCTCTCACACTCGCAATCACTCACACGCAGGTTGGTATTACTATATTTGTGAGGACATTCCATTTACTTGTCTATTATTGTGTCTGATTACTATATACCCAAAGCCTGACTTTAGGATTAGAAACCAAAAGAGAGTCGTTCTGCTCTGTTTGTTTTTCCTGAAATAGAATTTGTGGTGAAAAAACCCCCCAATTTTTTCTATGGGGAACAGAAATGTTATTATCATTATGAGGACACAAAGAGATAAATACGTGACCACATTCACTTGCATATTTTGGTATTACTGTATTTGCAAAAACATTCCATTCACTGGTCTAATGTTGTGACAGAATAATTCTACCACTATATCTAAAGAGAATCCTGACATCAACCACTTTCTGCTGTTTTATTTTTTTTCCAGAAATAGTTTAAATTGTGGTGAAAACAGCACATTTCAGCACATAGGACCAGCAGGAAGTTCACACTTGTACAGATTTTCCAGTATTTCTCTCATTATGAGGACACAAAACGATAAACACGTGCCCCCACACACGCACATGTCACCAAATTCATCATAAAGTCCGTAGGAATAAATTGCATTGTGTAGGAGTTTATTTAGTCATGCAGTCTCTCCGCTCTCGAAGACCACTCATTTTTTTCCTCCACTGACAAAGTGCACTAAAAGTTCTCTCTCAAATGAACCACAAACTTATCAGCAAAGTAAGCAAAGCAAGATTTTTTTCAAAAGTAAAGTTTTATTAAAAAGTAATAAACAATATTTCAAAACAAACATTATTGAGGCGAAAAAAACAATTGCCCATGGACTCCCATGGGAATAAAACACTTTCTGTGAGGAACATGTATCTTGTCTTGTTGTCTTAAACAATGTCAAAATGAATCACTTTTCCACTTTTCCCCTGCGTTTGCAGCCTATTAACGTGTGTCGTGAAATACAATGGCACTGCTTATTCATACAAGATTTGCTCATGGAATTGTCACATTTTCTCCCATGCATAAAGCCTTGCATTGAATTGCAATAATAACAGCCCATTACATGCTTTCAGCAGATATGACAGCTGCTTTTGTGCGGTCTCTAAATACTCCCAGCTCAACATTATGCGAATGCAAAGACAGCAGAGGAAGCCAAATTTAGCAGAACGCTAATGGAACGGGCCTGCGAATCTGTGGTGGCAGTATGCATTTGATGCTGGGCTTGTTTTTAACATGCATTCTGGCAGAGGCAGTTGCTCTTCTGTTGTGGCATATACTTCACTGAATGGTGCACATTTACACTGGAAGCGCATAGGCCTACCATATGTTGCATGTGGGACGTAATGGACTGTGAATTCATCACCCTGATGCTAAACTGGGGAAATGGGCCCACCCCTGCCATGTTGTTAAACTTTATGGGCATGTATGAAATCTATAGTGTAAAAGAATCCTCACAGTGGTCTCAGTGACCAGTTAGCGCGGTGAGAGAACGGTGTTATAAACAGATGCTGGCTTATGGCAGGAATTGGATTAGCAGTGACATACGATTCTGTGCAAATTCAGCAGAGAGGATGCTTCCTGTATGATTGGGAGGAGGCTGAGTGCTAAATATCTGGTTTCTACTGGCAGTCACTAGGCTGATTAAGGAGCATCAGTAGGGCACAGAGTGTACGAGCTAAGTATGCTCAGCACAAGATGGAGTGTTCCTGTACTACTACAAAGGCTCCAATTCACAGGTGAAAGCAGGTAGATCATGCACTTTTAGAAGGAGTGGAGAGTGATGAATTTCTCCTCTGATGAGTGTGATGAGAGAGTGATGTGTGTTGCATTATGTGAAAGTTCCTCATTTACAAAATGTTGTTTAGACAACTACATTTTTTTTATAACAATGCTCAAAGAACACTTTGTGGTCCACTCTTAATATCCTCACTCAAACAGCTTGATATGAACAATTTCCTCCTCGTTGGTGTCCTTGGCCTGCGGTCTAGCAGTACGTCTGAATCAGAGGCCATGGGCCACTCACGTGACCGTGCCACGAGAGAGGACTGGAGGTGGAGGGCACCCTGTCTGGGCAGTGGCTGAAATCTGATGACAGCCGCTGAGAGCAGGTGCTGCCAAAACGCTAACCTGCCGCTGTGCTGAGGTCAAACAGGACTTCATCCCAGAGCAGCCTGGATCTTGCCTCATGCTGCCCTAAAGCTGAACGCACCAGGAGAAGGCGTGTGGCATAACTGTAAGATATGTTCTTGGCTATAGTGCTTTCAGAGAGGACCACTCTGCATTGTCTTACTCTCAAAAGCATAGCGACTGATGCTGTCTCTCTTACTCTCCTGCTGTCGTTCTGTCTCCCTCTATAAAACCCCTAATGGCAGACTGTCACTGTGTGTCAGTTAAAACTGAATGAGCAGTACAGACTGTTCTGTGCTCCTAGCTTTATTAATGCACTCATGTCTTTTCAAAATGATGTTTGTTTATTTTGACATGGCAATTTTGTTTTAAAAATGTAACATTCACAAGTCCTTGATGTGTTCACAAAAAAAGACTTGGCCTTTAATATAGTTACAAATGTGACAATTCGGAGAAACGGGCCCCCCAGGGTAAGACCTCCCGTCCTTTTTCAGGCCTGATGAAATAATGGAGCCGTATCTAATCTTGACACATTTGCTATGGTCCAGTTATTCTGAAATTTCAGTACTTTATTCTCCAAGGAGGTTTTAGGGTCAGGTCAGATCATATCATATCATATATATATATATATATAGTGGCCTATACATTTTTGTTAAAGGATATAATAAACTCTGACATTTGGATGGTCAACACTGACTTTCTCTTTGCTTTGAATGCTACTGCTTTCAAATTTTTTGCCTCATTATAACAACAACAGTTTACTACGTTTTGTCTTTTGTCAAAGCATATTAAAATTAATTTTAAAATATTTTAGTGCAATATTTAACACACATTTTGAATAATAGAAAAACTAAAAATGATTTGACATCGGAGGTTGGCATTATAGGTCCAGAAAGTAATAATACTGAACAAGATTTAGTTTGAACAGCCTTTTAATACAAATTGCCCATTCCATTTAACTTATAAAAATTACCTATAAATTATACATTTTATTAAACCTGGATGACAAGCTTATGCAGGATTCAGCAGGGGAGCTTGTTACCCCAGGCATGGGGTCTTATTGGAAAAAAAGGGCAACCTGAAGGTGAATTTCATTTCATTTTCCGCAAGTTATAGATGTCTTATCCAGGGAGAGTCTAATCTTGTTTCAGAGGAAAGCAAATGTAGTGTTCAGAGTCTCTCCCAAGGCATCCTAGAACATTCATCTTTCTTACACAGCAGAACCTTAAACCCCTATTCCCAATACACCAGCCTGGAGTGTTATCCCACATCTAATTACTCTCTTTAAGTAGCAGCTCTCTATGGGGTCCAACACGGGCCACAAAAGTATGGATCTGGCCATTTTTAATAATAATCAGGGACAGCTGGTGGCCTAGTGGTTAAGGTGTTTGCCTTGCAATCAGAAAGTTGTGAGTTTGATTCCCAAGTCTGCTAATAGCCCCTCTGAGGTTCCCTTGAGCGAAGTACTGTCCCCACACAGTGCTCCCCAGGCGCTGTATTCCTGGCTGCCCAGTGCTGTTCACACCATGTGCTTACACACTTACACACAATTTACAATAGTCAGAGTTGACCGAGGTGGAATGTAGATGGTGTGCTTATGCGTCATGAAGCTTGAGAGACCTATGCCAACCTTATTCACAGGGTGAGACTCACTACAGAATAAAGTTATTATACCTACCAACCTACCAAAAGGCATCTGGTGCAGTCTGAGGGCCAAAGAGCAGGAACACAAGCTTCTACAGAGAGACCTCTAAGACTGTCTGTTCACATGCCTACCTCAGTGTTGCTGTTTGCTGTAACTTCTCCTTCTACTCCCTAAAGGCGAAATCTTTTTAAAAAATGTGTTCTGCCAGTGAGACATCAAACAAATTAGCTCTTATCAATTAGTGAAACAGACACGGGCAGGACAGCTCCATTCATGTTGCATTTAAATGCGGGTATTTTGGCTACAGTTATTCAGACTGACACCTCATAATGAAGTAATGGAACCATAAAGTGCTGTATGAAAGTCAGTGCAAGTACCTTGGTCATTTTGAATAACTGATTTAATAGAACAACACAATGGGAGAGTACAACAGGCTGAGAACATTCAAGTTTGAAAACGCATGACAAGCTGTTTGGATGTATTGACTAAGGCTCGTTCCTTTTTCTGTTTGTCTGTTGGTGTTTCTTGCCCTCTAGTGGACTTTTTGTGTCTTTGAGATTTCTAGGTCATTCTCTGTTTTAATATATTTTCAACACCACTAATATTCTACTGTTTATTCTGGACCAAACGTTAAAAGCCGTCACAGGTTGTATATGGGTAAATATTTGAGGCTTATTATGGTCATATTCTGTAAATCCACTGGAAGTGTGGAAAATACTTGAACAGTAGGATAATTGCATTACTGGTGGATAATGAGAATTGTCTTGGAAGATGATTGAAAATGAATACTTATATTCTCAGTCAATTACATTTTTAATAGAAAAACATTAATCATTAAACCTTACAAATCTCATAAAACATGGAAACTTGATCCTTTTCCCTCCTCATCAATTGGGTTCCCAGTCATTTCATATATTTATTTTCACATTTCACTGTAGAATTAAACTGCCCATAACTGTGCTAATTCATCTTTGTTTAAGGACCATTGCCGCCCATTAGTCACCAGACCACACGCTAATTCTGACAGAAGACTAAAAAATTCATTTAACCATAGTTTTGCTATATTTTCCAGCTCTGCACTGAAAATTCAAATAGAGTAATGACTGTGAGTTCAGAGAGCATTAGAAAACGTGTTTATTTTCATTAAACAATGTTCGAGGCAGTGGGAATTGTAGTCAAATGTCAATAACATTTCTGTTAGGAACTTAAATAGCTTTGATGGTCAGTCACGTCTCTCTTTGAATTGTTGTCCACTAGATGGAACTGGAGTGCTTTGCATAAACTTTTCAACATTTGAAATTGCAAAAAGCAATAGGGACTGCACATTTTGAGACATTCAGATACAATTATATAGTTGACTTATTATTTATGTTTCTACCAGTTTGCAAAAAGTGCTTTTTAATTATTTTTTATTTATAATTGATTAATAACTGAGTTACTGATGATCCATTTGAATCTAAAACTAATTAAGCATCATTTTATCAGCAGAAGCACTTTCTTCTGTTGACTGTATTCTAATGATAATGAGATCACTATTAAATTACTGGCCAAACATCAGTGAGTGTGACCCCCTAAAGCTATCTATGAAGATTCAGACGTCTGCTTTGACGCTGCTGAGTGCAAGTCCAGCTCATCACTGATGGATCCTGACTGTGATCTGCTTAATGTCGCAGTCAGAGCTGTCTGCAGGATGACATAAGTGATGAGCAGATAGATCTGGCACCATCACACACCAAGTAATACACATTGTCGAATGCACTGGCAGGGCCAGAAAAGGTGGAGTGCAGGACTTTCTGCTCATATTTTTACGGTCCATTAGAGTCCATTGTTTGAGTGCTGTCTTTTCCATTTCAGCATGTGTAATACAGCAAAGTCTGTCAGAAAAAGAAACCTTTGGTCCGTCAAGTTGGGGTATGTTAGACTTTCCTAATGATCCAAGAGTGGATTATCTGTAAAACCAGCCTATAAAACAACAAACCAAGGAAATAAAAAAATACAAGAAAATACTTGGAGTTCATAATCTCAGGCAGCCCTTTCAAGTGTGTAAAGCACTCATTTTTATAAATCTCAGTGAAAGTGCAGTTGGACCAAAGTCTAAACATTTATGAGGAATCTTTAACTGCAGCATCTCAGGTTGCCTGCACCCTGCTAGCTGGCGTGGATGTTTCGACCCAGTCCTCACACCTCCTGCCTTCAGCTCAGAGCCTAATTGCATTAGTGGTTTGGGGGGAACTGAGTGTCCTGTGGGACTTTTCAGGAATGGCTGTCTGGGGCTCCCGCTTTGCAGTGGGGGAGGAGGAACTGGCTCTGAATGCTTCAGCAGGATGCTATGCAGTTTGTTTGGCAAAACTATCAAATTTGATTACCTGCGAGTGCTAAGATGGTTATCCTCTTGATTCAAACAGACAAAGTTTCTATAGACACTTGGACTTTATTTGGGATATTCTTGCACAAGAATGACATATCAGCAAAGATTTTGTGTGTGTGTGTGTGTTTCTTTTCTATTCTTTGTCTGATCCTTGTCTGGCGGTGTGATTTATGTGTCCCAGCTGAGCAGACTATGATGTTGATGCTGAAAATCTGTTGCTAGGTTATGTCCCAACTAAACTCATTTGATGATTTTTTTTGTTTCACATACTGTGATGCACTTAAACATGCATTTTTATTAAACTGATAGAACATGCGCTGAAATAAAAATAAGCATAGAAATACTGAGAAACCAGGTTCTGCCAAGTCGTGGCTACAGAGCCTAAGAAGGCGAGTAAACTTAGCTTTCTTGACTGTCTGCTTACGTCTTGCAGTGTGGTTAGCTAGTTGAAGATAGCCCTATGCTTGTCTTATTGAATCTTGCAGTACAAGAAAAGAACATGTATCTTTTTAATAGTGGTGGGCCGTTATCGGCGTTAACGTGCTGCATTAACGTGAGACTCTTATCGGGCGATAAAAAAATATCGCCATTAATCTAATCACAAAGGGTTGGGAGCTGGGTCTGTTGTAGGAAGGAATTAGCGTGTATAGAGGGCTGAAAACTTTTCACCAACCTTTCCTTTCACTTAAGGAAACAAGTAAAGTTAAGCAGTGAAAAGTTATGGACACTCATTGTTCTGTTGAACTGAGTACAAACGGCGCTACCAGAGAAATATTACTAAACAGGCTCCGGTTGCTACTCGCTAAC
>JBBPDB010037847.1:5000-11529 GCA_037974465.1 Brachypetersius altus | reverse complement strand
TTACAGTTCGTTTAAAATAGAAAGTGACACAAAAATGTGTTTTATCTAAAATAATGAATAATCGTGATTAATAATCGGGATTTCAATATTAATCAAAATAATCGTGATTAACATTTTGGCCATAATCGTGCAGCCTTACTACGCACTGCATATTTGCTAGTCCGCCATGACATTCTCCTCGATGTTACCTGTAGTGTTGACCATGGTTGTTGTTTGTTTCATAGTTTCTCTTTCTTGTTTTTTGGTTTATGCCCATTGCCCATTTTTCTAAGTGAATAAAGATTTGCACATATGCACTTATGTGCAAATATCATATACAATACCAAACACAAATGTCTCTATTTTCTGTATTATTTGTATAGTGTGCATAGTTTTATATCATGCTCTTCTATAGGTTTGATTTTTATTGTTTTTATTGCTGCTCTTAACGTTGTAACCTTGTTCTGGCCACTTTCTACCATAGCTATGCAAATGTTCCACTTGTGGGACTAATAAAGGTTTATCTTATCTTATGTATCTGTATATGCACATATCTACTACATATCACAATACTGGGCAAATAAAGATCATTCTTTGAAAGCTGACAAATTATAGTTCATGAGAGATGAGTTGCCCTGGCAGGCTACTACTTAGCGCAAAGGTATTTCCTGAAACTGCTGACAGACGAGTTTCTACTGTACAGGGAAGTTTTTTAAGTGTCTGTCAGGCATATATTCATCTACCCACTCTCATTGTTCAAGACAGGACATAAGCATGGCAGCTGAGCGCTCCAAACTTAGTAAGTAGAACTTATTCCTTATAATTCACTTTCCATTTAGTTATTCTCCTGTCTGATTATCAACAGCAGTGCCAGAGGATTTGGTAATGCTTTATTTTGATAGTCCAGTATAAATGATCTACAGGTGCTTATAGACTGTCTGATGATTATCAATAATGTTTAGGACTTAGTCAAGATTAGGTTTGGTCAAGATTAGGATTACGTGTTGTTTTTGGGTCAGATCTAACACATTTTAGCAAACTGAACTTAAGTTTAAATTGCATTTGATTTAAGTATTCAGGTGAATATTTGTTAAAAAATGAGTTCAGGAAAAGTATCAGCTGCATATGGAACATAATTTTAAGATTTTTAAGATTTTTATTTTTAATATATGATGGTGGGAGCAGACATTACTGAAAGAAGAAGTTTGAGTCATTGCATAGCTGTATCATGATTAAGACCACTTTTTGAATAAAAAATAAGTCTATTTTTTACATTACTGCATTGTCCATTGTCTTTCTCTCTCTCTCTCTCCCTCTCTCTGTATATATGCATATACAGCCATGGAAAAAATAAGAGACCACTTTTCCTATTTTCTGTTCATTGTTTGTACAGTTTGCGGCAGTGTGTGTGTGTGCGCGCGCGCGCTCTTAATATCACTGTTTTAATTGTTGCAGTTGAAAATAATGTAAGAGTATAGGTTAACATTTCCAAGGTATGATAAGTTATTTATATGTATTATTTTAAAAAAACAATTTTTTTTTTTGGAATTTTGAATCAAGTGTTGGTGAATAGTGTATAAAACAACAGTGAACTGCACATTTTACACATACTCACTCCCACACATTACAAAAGCAACAACAATGAGAAAAATGATAGGGGCTCCTATTTATTTCCATGGCTATACTGTATATATAGTATAAAACCTACAGGGTGCAGCAGAAATAACTCCCACATTTCGAAAAAGTCACAGTGGGGTCCGCAAAGCAGGTAGAACGGCGCGGTCCGTTCCGTTAGGTACGGTACATCATAATGTTTTCAGTCGGCACCATGCCGTGGTCGGGTGAGCATCGAGGCTTTTCAAAAAGAGAGCGTTTCGCACGATTTTGCTGTAGGTTCAAAGATTAAGGGCAACAGTATGGGGGTACAAAGTGGGGGTGTCTCAAGGCTGAGGTTTTCAATCATCGTCCTCGGTCCTTGGACCAACTAAAGGAGACGAGGCTATTCAAAAAGAAAATGAAGGAACTTCGCCCGACTTGCTAGTGAGAGTGATGGAAAACTTCCAAGAAATGCTCCAAATGTGCCGTCATCAGCCGTCAAGGCCACCATTTGGATGATATATTTTTTTAGAACCTAAAGTAAAAAAAATTATACATACCTTTGGGTAATAAAACGTTTTTTCAATCCCCCTTTGAAATGCGGGAGTTATTTCTGCTGCACCCTAGTATTTACAAACGGACATAGCTACAGCTTTTAGTTAAGGTTAAGAATATCCTACACGTGACATATTGTAAATATACACATAAAATAGTCTAATTTTGTAACTTATCTGTAGATTTTCCATTTTTGTATCGTGCTAATATTAATTATATTTTATTTAAGTTATATTTAATTAACATTTGTATGCTATAGCTATGTGAATGTCAAAATATTGTGTTATTATGTCACAATATTACTGTTGTTTTGAATAAAATCTGTTTTACTAAGACATTTTTTTCATTGCATAGACTTGGAAGACTCACCAGAACTAACACCACATTTTCTGACACTAACGAAAGTTAGTAACAGTACATGATCATTAATTTACTGCTTGATCTCAGTTCTACTGCAGTGCTGTTTTAGATGAAGGACACAGGAAACAAAACCATCGCCTCATTTCCTCTGTGTTTAATTTGGTGTTAGTTCAGTGCTCAGGTTACCGCATGGTCACGTGACTAGTCCCCGCATAGTTTCTGTTTCGCATGCGCTCTCTTCATGTAGAGACTTGCAAAAACAAAAAAAAAACTGACAATGAAATGCTCTAATATCTGTTCCGTGGCGGACCTAGAGTGGGCCTGACATGCTTGATAGCACAAAATAACACTGTAGAAGATAAAAGCAGACGCCGACACATCACTGCTAGAGATAGGGGTGCTTTAAAAAAAGGACCGATATTTTTCAGCCTCACGCCATCCTCAGGTGATGATAAATGAAAGGCCTTTGAATTCTTCCCCCAAATGTAAATACATCTGCCCTGTACTCTCATCCCATGCGTCATCCTTTAATAAGCAGTCTGCAGCAGATGTCATGTTTTGAGAGACTGTTTTAAATCAGTTCTCAAACTGGGGGACCGTGGCACATACCAGGCCACGGGGGTGTTCAAAGCACCACAGAATATTTTCCATCAGTTTTGTTCGTTTTCCAGGCTGCTTTGGACTTATTTAAAAACTGAAACCGATTTGAAACAGTCCACAAACAATATTAAAATTTAATTTACTTTCCAACCAGTCACCAACAGCTCCCACTTAATGCGCTATAGAGCAGAGCCACGACTCTTGTATGAGAAAGTCAGTGATAGCTGTCTAGGAAACAAATGAAATGAACAACAAGGTTCTAGTTGGTCCTAGTGGGGCAGGCAGCGATGCTTACTCTCCACATAAAAAGGGCCTCAGGCTAAAACAGCTTTTGTTCTACTGTTCTGGTTCCCCAAGTTGCAAGACAATTACACGCAAAAGGTTTGTCTGTTCTAACGCATTTGTGATAAAAACCGAAAAAAGCTCACAGGCTATATTTTTTTATTCCAAAATACATACAGTAAGAGAAATCAATTGTAGTGTGTTTTCAATGCCAAATCAGTTGCAGGAACTGCCTTATATCATTTGCACATATCAATTAAAAATCTATAATAAAGGTTCAGTACATATTTTTCTTATTATCAGGGCTCTCAACTTTTCCAGCTAGGGGGGTGGGATGGGGTGGTGCGAGCAAATGCGTGCTTGCAGTTGAAACCTATTTCAAACCTCAGACCTTGGTGCTGCAAGCTAAAGCATGCTTGCACCCGAAACCTCTTTCAGACCCAGACCTGTGCGGCGAAACTGATAATTGCTCAGCATGAAAAATGCCATGTGTGGTGTGTGAACTTGCTAAAATGCGTGAGTCTCACGCTCGGAGCCCCGCTTTGTTATTATTTAACAGAGAGAAAGGGTGGAGCTAAACTACGAAATACTGAATAATGCTGTTAATGTTCTGATCCCCAAAAAACAAGGATTTAATACGGGCTTCTTCCGCTGCTTAGTTTCTATATTATATAAACCAAGATTTTGAAATTCAAATGTAATAAAATTTGTTTTTCTTGACATAATAAAGATGCTTTATAATCATAAAAATGTTGTGAAGAAATCTGGAGGTTGTCTTTTTCTTTCTCAGGAAATTCTCAACATCAGACTGGAGCAGGTCCCACCCAGTATGGCGCCATTCCATCGACCGACAACTCTGAAGACGAACCCCTCTGTTCCACTTTTGATGAGAGGGTCGCCATCCCAGACGATGGTTCAGAGGTAAACGAAGGCCATATAGGGCTGCTGCAGAAATATAAGACAAGAAACTATTCAAACCATTTCAAAGCGGAACTTTTGTGAAATATCAGAAGACCTCACCTGGACACAGGTTTTCACTTACACTCCTAAAAACAAGTTCATCACGGAAATACAATAGCAGATCTGTCTTTGACTGCCTGAGAAACAATAATAATACCAAGAGAAACAATAATACCAAGAGTTAAGCAATTCCAGTTTACTACTATATACAGCTACTATAATGGAACATTTGTAACTTTTTGGATAGTAGCAGAACTAGTCCACATGTGTTCTTCATACCCGAAACGCTAAGTTGCTCACCGTAACAGGTCCTGTCAAAAGAAAAATCAGAGGTTAAAGTATAAGTAAGGAAAGCATGAAAAGCACGGAGTTAAGAAGGTAAGAGCCTAAAGGTTTTAAAAGTAATGAGTAAGCAATAACAAGAGACACACAAACTGATATCCAAGTGCAGGGGGGTCGACTTGAGGGCTTGACCCTGCAAAGCTCACGTCTTGAGGCAAGTATGTTACCACTGACCCACAGGGCAGATTTGTGTGGGAGTGTACTGAAGAATAGAGGCTCCTAAAAATGAAATGATATGAGTTGGGAAAAAGAATGTACGCTCTTACATATTGGAGCGCCTCCATCAGGGTGTGGTTTTACAAAGGAGATTCATGTCTTCTCTTCTCTTCCCTTTTATTCTTTGTTTTATACTTTTAATAGTTTTTTAATACACTTTCTGTGTGCTGAAAATGAAGAACACTGAGACTGAAGCCAAAGCAGCCCAATCTCATAAACTCAGTGCAGTCAATGTCAGTTTGTAATAGAGACATGGCCCAAACCACTGCGGATTAATATGCTGTGTATGTTCCATTGGGGCTGCTGATGCAAGAAGATACTGACCTCTGCTTCCTTCTGCCAGTAGAGCCAGGGTTTGTGTGTCTCCCTCTATTGGCTTTCATGGGAGTGGCAGCCAGCACAGCTCCAGTCTGCCAGCCCCATACACTGAATACTTTTATTTTCACTCAGTTCTCAGGTGACAAAGCTCATTTTTTACTCCTTCGTTTTACTTTTTAAAGTACTTTAAAGACCAATAGACTTTTCTCTTCTCTCTTGCTAATCGGTTGACCTCCTATACATTTTGAGTTTTCAAATGAATGTGTACTCCAATTCATTTTTGTGCTTTAAACAATGTCGGTTAGTCACAGTCACTCTTTGCCCACACTGCTGAGAAAGATCAGTAGCAGCACTACTGTGGAAGAGGTGTTGCTGCATAAACATGTCATGTAATAAGCTATCATGAGCAGTCGTGACAGAGTTTGCTCATTATTGTGCCACATTTCTGTGTTTCATGTGTTACATTACTATGTGTTACATGTGTCACATTACTATGTGTTACACGTGTCACATTACTATGTTTACTATGTGTTACATTACTATGTGTTACATGTGTTACATTACTATGTGTTACATGTGTCATATTACTATATTTACTATGTGTTACATTACTATGTGTTACATGTGTTACATTACTATGTGTTACATGTGTCACATTACTATGTGCTACATGTCACATTACTATGTTTACTATGTGTTACATGTGTTACATTACTGTGTGTTACATGTGTCACATTACTATGTGTTACATGTGTTACATTATTATGTGTTACATGTGTTACATTACTATGTGTTACATGTGTCACATTACTAGGTTTACTATGTGATACATGTGTTACATTATTATTATTTGTTACATGTGTTATATGTATAACATTACGGTAAGATTAATGGTAATTGTCATGACGGTTGTCCCAAAGTAAAAGCGACAGTATGTACACATCCTCTATAGGGAACATACTTTAACATGGTACTTTTCTATAAATTAACATACAGTGAAGAAAAAACATCACAAGAATTGCTTTGAAAAATGCTAATTTAATGTTATAACATCAAACAGTATGGGACCTGTCATGATAAGCTAATAATACAGTAACATAAAAGCAGTAATGTAATTGTCTTAACTTACCATCATGACAACTTATGACAGCATATAACTTCTGCCACGTTTATGGTTATTTCATGACTATGTGAATGACTTGTGTCACCATACATCACACAATGTATGTAAACAAGTGTTAAAAATGGTTGGACGACTTAATAGTCTGAGTGAACAGTGTGTGAAAAATTATGCCAAGCCAAAGAAAAACATGATTAGAGA